>LBNU01036089.1:0-74546 GCA_014162995.1 Artemisia annua | reverse complement strand
CCCCAAAAAAAATAAAAATAAAAAAATAAATAAATAAATAAATAAATAATCAAAATAAAAAGGCCCGCAGGATTTAGAGAAGGTTATGCCACACGCATGAAAAAGGTTTTAAAAAGAACATCAAAAGTGGTGTTATGTTTTGATTTGTGGCTTTTGCAAAAATTTCTCTCTTTTATTTTGATTAACCCAATCAAAACATAACACTAAACCTTTTTTGTTGTAGCATATCTCTTTAGAATGACCAAAGCTATCAAAGAATTTAGTGCATCTTTTATATAATAAAAGAATCACATCATTTCGGAAGTATTTTGCAAATAAATCTTATTGGAAAAAAGTTGAGCCAAACAAATTGCTTTATTTTGACACATGGCAAAATTAAGCATTCTTATTGGCCAATCAAAAAAAAAAATTTGGTCAAACTTTGATAAATTTGGTAGAAGAAAAAAAAATAAAATATAAGTGTCAATTTGTGAAAACAGAAACTTACAAAAAGAAGAGGTATTTAATAGACTTTATTAGTTGAATTTTAAATATATTATATGAAGTTAAATGTAAACTTATCAATTACAATATGTTTTTAATAATTTTAAAAGATAAACAAATATTCACTTAAACTTTATACCCCTATACTTTATATTTGAATAGAGCATATATGTTGTTTTAAAAATACAATATGTATATGCACTAGACTATAAATATCAAAATAAAAGCACACATTTTTTTTTTTTTTTTTACCGTCTGCATTAAAAAAGAATCATACTATTCCTTTATATAAGTTTAACCCATGCGTACATAGTTTTGAAAATTAAAATACGGCTAAATTATTATTAACGAAAATATTATATCAAATGTAAGCACGGGTTACTGCGATATGAAAAATAAATATACACGATTGTACTTTAACAACGACTAATGCAATTCTTGTTTAAAGTTTATATAATGATATCCAGAAAAACATTTTTAAAAAACATTATACTTTAGCTTCATCAACGGTCATTATGTGCTATTAAACTCGCATATTGTGTAAAACATGATATCAATAGTTAAATTTAAACAACAATATCAACCTTAACACCCATTTCAGTTAAGCAAAGTTAAATCTTTTATCTAACAAAAATCTTTACAAAATATTAATTTATATTAATACATAATAAAAAAGTTTATATAAAACCCGTACATAATTATTAGTTGTACTTATATCACAATTACAAAACATTAAACACTGGTAAATTCTTATATATCCATATATTAAACTAAAACTATAAACTAAATATGATTCATGTATAAACCCCGTGCGTGCATAAAACTTATGACTAGTTATTAAGAAAGATTATAATTAATTTACACATTCTCATTTTTTTATTGGTACACATCATTTCACGCATTAAGCAATTATAATTTATGTTAGTGCAAAAAGTGTGACTGTGTTAGAATTAGGCTTAGTCAGGAGCGGGCCGTCCTTGGTGGGCCATCCGCTGTTAGGTTCGTGCACTAATCCAAGTAAAGAGTGATATTCTCTGCACAAATAAAGGTAAACTGTTAGCCTTACCGTGGGGACGGACCCCACGATTAAGCTCCGGCGTGAGAGTAAGTACTCATGTTGTCAGAGAAATATCTGAGTGTTGGGATGAGTAAGAAAGTCATACCTCGAAATGCGTACTGAGGTTACCTTTTATAGGTGATGGAAATGCTAGGGTTTTCTGTCATTTCGCGTATTTGCTATAGTTGTTGATGTGGGACCCTTGTCGGGTAAGGGTCCGGAGCTTAAATGATGTTCTATGGACGTGGACTATTTTCCGGACCGTGGGTCGGTTCGCGAGCGTACTTCGGGAGTGCCGCTCTATTTGTTCGTAGGTGTCCTTGTGCCCTGCTCGTGGCTTGGGGCATTTTAGTCATGCCCAGCTTTGTGGGTTTCTTGGGCCGGAGCCCAGTTCATTGTAGGGCCGAGCCCGGTTTTGCTTGTTGGGCCGGAGCCCGGTTCGTATGTTGGGCTGGAGCCCAGCGGTATAGTACTGTCCAGGCCCAGTAGGCCTGCTATCCGTACTATACGTCATCAATTTATATACTTCGTATATGCTTTAGCTTTTGGGAATATGACAAAAACACTATCGGTGCACGCTATTTTACGCATTATACAATTATACGTTATATATCCTGTATATGCTTTATATTTTGGGAATAAGACAAAAATGCTCATTTTACCAATATTTATAAAAAAAAAATCGAAATACCCACGAAATACGCAAGTTTTGCGAGAGTTGAGAATTTTACGGAAAAAATCGCAATATTTGACTTTGCAAGGTCAAACATTGCGATTTTAAAATAAAAATAATAATTTAAAAAAATAATAAAAAATAAAAAATCGTAAGGTTTGACCAAGCAAAGTCAAATCATGGGTGTTTTTGAGCAAATTTTTGAAAATTACTCCATTTTTTTTCAATTTTCACGCTTAGCTTAAAATATAAGAGTTGTAGATCTCTCTTTTCTTTTCAAGTGCCTTTTTGTAACACGAAAAAAAAGTTCATATAAAGAAGTTATGGCCAAAATACAACAACTAAACAAGAAAAAGTTGTTGTGGTATTTTGGCCATAATACGAACTTCTTTTTGGGTGATTAAAAAAATCACTAAACGAGGAATATAATACTAGTATATATATACATATATATATTATAGGTCGCTTTCGTATTTTGAGTTAGCGTAAAGCAAAGGTTTGGGTCAAACATTGCGGTTTTTTTAAAAAAAAACACAAGGTTTGACTTCTGCAAAGTTCACAACCTTGGTGAGTTTTCACAGAAATTCCGCATACTCTCGCAAAAGCTTGTTGAACTTTATGGTAGTTTGATAACGTGTTATTTTGAAAGTACTGTTGGTTACAAAATTGAGTTTTTTTGTAATTTTCTCTTAACTTTTTATTCATTGATGTGTGCAAATCAAAAAACAATTTGTGCAAATCCTCGTTCATTATTTATACGAGTGGATTGTTGTTGATGCGAACTTCATTAACCATTACTTTACTGCTTCGGAAAAACTGTCATATTGCTTAGCTCCATATATTAGTAAAACTATAAGTTAGTTATTCATATTTTACAAGACATGCATTCTTGCAATTTGTTTTGGATAAGGCGCTTGCTTTGACATATGTGTGATCATATAAATGTTGGTGTATTGCATTGAACTCTTTTAACTTTAGTTGATGTAACGTTATGACATCATCATCATCAATATATTATCGTTTGAATACACAACTATTTGGTTGATGAGTTTTTATACAAAGCAGAACTTGAACCCACAAGTACAACCATTAAGTTAAGATAGTCTATTTATATTTTACAAGAAACTCATTCTTGCAATTTGTTTTGGATAAGGATTGCATCGACATATGCTGTGGTCATATAAATGTGGTGTATCGCATTGAACTCTTTTAACTTTAGTTGATGTAACGATATGACATTATCATCAATTATTGCTTGAATATACAATTATTTGGTTGTGGAACTTTTTACATTAAACAAGACTTGAATCTGCAACTATTTAGTTAAGAAGCATCTTACACAATATGAGTACCATTCGGACACAATCCCTCTATGACATCTTAAACACGACTTGATTAAATACCTTTATCGATTCAGTGTTTGCGACAATCATATCTATTTACTTTTATATAAAATAAATTTTTAAAAGTGCCTATCAGTTTTCAAATGTTGCAAATGGTGTAAGTGCTTGAAAAAGTTTGTCAACTTAAAGAATTTGTGAGCAATGGTCTATAAAAGTGGTAAAATTAATGCTCGGCAAGCTCGCGAGTTATAGACAACTTTTTTTATTTGTAAGCCCGACCAGCCTAGAATTTGCGGATACATATGAAGATTTATATGTTTAAGTTTTCAAAAGGGAGATCATCTAAATAATTTTTATTTTTTTTTATTATTTTTTTTTTATTTATTTTTTTTTTGCATATTAATGGATCAATCTTACTCACTTACATTTTATATTAAATAACAAACTCAATCTAACATTTTTTTTTCAAAAATTAATATCTTAAACCGTTAGTCTTTAAGGGAAAAAAATCACATCATCGCGATGAGCATTTAATTATCTTTCTGACGGACAAATTGATATATTTTCGACAATATTTTTTATCACGTTTTTTCGTCTTTTTTTCTTTTATTTTTTGCTATTAAAAGTTACATGAGAAATCACATGTGATTAATACTTATTTAAATATTTGATATTTAAATATGTAGTAAAATGAACATAATTGTTTTTACAAAATTCTATAAGTTTTATAGTTTTCTATTCTAGAAACTAGACACTCATAGTTTTTCAACCATATGTAACACATTATATTTCGAATTGTAGATTAGTGCAGCTTATTCGTCAAAATTAGATAAAACCAATAAAATCACACGTAATTTTTACCACACATAATCTCAATCACATGGGATTATTACCTCATGTGATCCTTTCTACATGTGATTATAGAAGTTTAATAAGTTATCAACTGTAATCTAGAATATTGAAAGGTTATGAGTTCCTTGATTTGCATTCATCTCAAAACCATATATATTGATTACATGTAATGATTCGAGAGACTATGCATGAGCTAGGCCTAATATAATACAAATGGGCCATAATACAAAGCAATAACTATAACTATATAACTCTCATCTAATACGCCCCCGCAGTTGGAGCGGGAGGAGGCCGGACGCTCAAACTGGATCAAAATTCTTCAAATAAAGACTTAGGTAATCCATTAGTGAAGATATTGGCATACTAATAACGAGAGGGAACATGTAGGACGCACACCTGACCAGCTGTAACCATGTCACGAACAAAATGTATGTCTATCTCAATATGTTTCATGCACTGATGTCGAACCGGATTTGCAGATAAATGGCACTGACGTTATCACAGTAGATAAGTGTAGCAGTTGATAACTAAGAATGTAGCTCACGAAGCAGATTACGAATCCATGTAGTCTCAGCCACAACGTTAGCAACACCCCTATATTCAGCTTCGGCACTGGAACGGGAGAGGGTGTGCTGACGTTTGAATGACCAAGGCAATATATTATCACCTAGAAAGACACAGTAACCTGAGGTAGACTGTCGGGTAGAGGGGCAACCTGCCCAATCAGCATTTTTATAACCAACAAGAGAAGTAGTAGAAGATGAGTATAAATGAAGATTAAAATCAAGAGTCCCATGAACGTATCGCATGATACGCTTGAGAGCAGCAAAACGAGGCTCTCGCGAACCATGAATATAAAGACAAATTTACTGTACTGCATAAGATATATCGGGACGTGTAACGTGAGATACTAAAGCCCACCTGCAATACTACTGATGCAGGATTTCTGACCATGTTTTATATTTATGATTTCTCGTCTACCTATGGTCCACCTTATGCACTAACGGGCAGTGTACCTGGTCGCGTGTAGTGTGGGAATGGTAAGACCTAGGTCGTCCCAAGAACGGTTGATTTCTAGTTGTCTAATTAGAACGATTGTCACGTATTAAAGGGGGTTTTTATAATATAGTTTATTAATGATCAATTGGAGTGGTTCCTATGGCAAGCAAACAATGGCAAACAGCTAATGGTAAGTAATTAATGGCAAACAACTAAGGGATGATAATTAAGATCTAATTCTCAAACCGTTAAAAAGATAATGGTGTTTACTATTGTTTCATTCGGGGATTCAATATTCATTTCGGGTCAGATGGTCAAATTCACCTAGATCTATCTTACACCTTGTCCTATCCAAAGATATTGTAAAGCCTTGGGTTCATCGGTACGAAGATGTAAGAGTCATTAAGTGCCTCTACTAACATGGACAAGACTAATGAATGCGACATGGTCAGATCTTACGCCCCTCTAACTCCGTTAAGTATCTAGCATTGGTAGGTGGTCCTAGGGTTAATTCGCACATANTTAGGTAATCCATTAGTGAAGATATTGGCATACTAATAACGAGAGGGAACATGTAGGACGCACACCTGACCAGCTGTAACCATGTCACGAACAAAATGTATGTCTATCTCAATATGTTTCATGCACTGATGTCGAACCGGATTTGCAGATAAATGGCACTGACGTTATCACAGTAGATAAGTGTAGCAGTTGATAACTAAGAATGTAGCTCACGAAGCAGATTACGAATCCATGTAGTCTCAGCCACAACGTTAGCAACACCCCTATATTCAGCTTCGGCACTGGAACGGGAGAGGGTGTGCTGACGTTTGAATGACCAAGGCAATATATTATCACCTAGAAAGACACAGTAACCTGAGGTAGACTGTCGGGTAGAGGGGCAACCTGCCCAATCAGCATTTTTATAACCAACAAGAAAAGTAGTAGAAGATAAGTATAAATGAAGATCAAAATCAAGAGTCCCATGAACGTATCGCATGATACGCTTGAGAGCAGCAAAATGAGGCTCTCGCGAACCATGAATATAAAGACAAATCTACTGTACTGCATAAGATATATCGGGACGTGTAACGTGAGATACTAAAGCCCACCTGCAATACTACTGATGCAGGATTTCTGTTGGGAATAAAGCTAACAGTTACCACTGATAGGCTTGTGGAAGACACTGTTGAAGAATGCACTGGCAGTGGAAACTCATTATCACTGCTAGTACATATAGTTGCCACTGCTTATTAGATAACTGATGTATTCGTGTATAGATAAGTATAGAATAGATCTTGTGTATATTCTATTTAGATAGCTTAATACTTATCTTGTAAAGGACTCATTGCTCTATAAAAAGGAGATCCTAGGTCATTGTCTAAGGTACGAATTACCCTAGAAACCTTCAAGGTGTAACCCTAGTGATAGCTAAGATCACTCGTATTATTATCATTAATAATATTGAAGCTTTGTGTTACATACAACTATACTCACTCACAATACATCATATAAACTGTCTTCTAAGTATTGTTAAGTAAATTCCGCGTGCTTAATAATATTACTCAAAGTATCAACAACACAAGGTGTGTGTTTAGATCCACCAATTTCTGACCATGTTTTATATTTATGATTTCTCGTCTACCTATGGTCCACCTTATGCACTAACGGGCAGTGTACCCGGTCGCGTGTAGTGTGGGAATGGTAAGACCTAGGTCGTCCCAAGAACGGTTGATTTCTAGTTGTCTAATTAGAACGATTGTCACGTATTAAAGGGGGTTTTTATAATATATTTTATTAATGATCAATTGGAGTGGTTCCTATGGCAAGCAAACAATGGCAAACAACTAATGGTAAGTAATTAATGGCAAACAACTAAGGGATGATAATTAAGATCTAATTCTCAAACCGTTAAAAAGATAATGGTGTTTACTATTGTTTCATTCGGGGATTCAATATTCATTTCGGGTCAGATGGTCAAATTCGCCTAGATCTATCTTACACCTTCTCCTATCCAAAGATATTGTAAAGCCTTGGGTTCATCGGTACGAAGATGTAAGAGTCATTAAGTGCCTCTACTAACATGGACAAGACTAACGAATGCGGCATGGTCAGATCTTACGCCCCTCTAACTCCGTTAAGTGTCTAGCATTGGTAGGTGGTCCTAGGGTTAATTCGCACATGTATGGTAAGGGTAGACGATTACGGTTGGCACTTAACCCTTACCAAGTTACATCCTTAGCGGCTTGCTTCCTAGGGTTAATTCCACAAGCCTCTAAGGAACAACCAACGCTAAACACTACGGAAACTAGAGTGTCCCAAGCCTCGCCATGAAAGTATACAAATAAAACTTATAATAAACGAGTAATTAAGATCAAATAATAAATTGACTAATAACAAATAAATTACAAGTCAATAACGATTAATTATCAAACGATTAATTAAAGGCTACGCCGTAACATAATTAAATATATTGCTACGCCGTAGTCAAATAAATGACTACGCCGTAGCTCAATAAACAACTACGGCGTAGTTGATTAATTAAACGACAACAGCAATTAAATAAAACATGAAAGGCATCACGACAATTAATAAACAAGCAGAATCACAATTGTGATCAATAATAATGAAACTGGATAAAATTATGAATGTCGAAAAGTGATTACATATCGTGCTAGATTAATGCTCTTGATCCCCTAGTCGAACACCGGGGCAAACCCCAAAGGATTTGCCCCTTAATAAGCCACGAACCAAACTGCCCTTTGTCTCCTTTTGTCGGCAGTAGCCCCCACAGAACCTAAAACCAAAAGATATAATGCCCTACCGCCCCTACGTATGGCATTGGTATTTATAATATTCAACTTTGGCCTTTGTCACACTTTGGCCCCTGATCTACGCAACATTTCATGTTCAGTCCTTGGCCTTTTATTTCTTTATTAATCATACGTATACATATGTAATATGTTATGAAACTTCATGAAATATGTATACAAAAGGCCCTTGATCGTACTTCATATTTTTATCTTTAGTCCTTGGAATACATAAACTTCATATTAACTTGTCGCTTTTAGTCCCTGGACTTCAACTCCTTCGCGCCCAAGCAATTAATTACGGCGTAACTAATTAATCATGTTACGCCGTAACTCTTCGTCTGTCAATACTTATCCTCTTCGTTAATATTTCTACGGCGTATTCCCATCACCAATTACGCCGTAGCCTTCATAAAATATCTCTTACGCCATAACTCAATGACTTGTTACGGGTGTAGTCTTCATAAAATCTTTCCTACGCCGTAGTCCAATTACTAACTACGGGCGAAGGGCTTATATCTTCAATATTACGCCGTAGTCCAACTAATAACTACGGCGTATCCTGTTGTTATCTCTGTTACGCCATAGCTAATTAGCTTGCTACGGCGTAGTCTTCACTGAATGGGGTAAAACTTCTAACGGTGTAGTATCATCACTTAACTAGACCGCCGTGTTTGTGTCTTCAATGTAACTTTAAGCTTAATTCCCACTTTTTAGCCAATAAATCGTCAATAACGTACTTTTACTCATCTTTACCCTGAAACCAAAATAGGAAGAAATAAGAGTATATATTCTTCATATAAGTAGAAAAGATGGGCATTTTAAGGGGGAAATTAACACTTAGATTGGGGGTAAATTTGATGTTATCAACTACGATATAAAGTTGGATCCTGAACCGGAACACCTTTTGGACCCAGTTTAGACTCTGTATCAACGGGAGAAGGGTAATAATTGGCCATGTGAACATGCTCAAGAAGCTGGAGAGCATACTTCCCCTGAGACAAAAACAACCTTGTAGAATGACGGACAGCAGATATACCAAGAAAATAATTAAGTGCCCCGAGACCAGTCATGTAAAACTCACTATGTAAGGAACCAATAATCTGCTGGAGGAGAGCAATAGATGATGCTGTAAGGATGATGTCAAGGACCTTTTAGCTGCTCTTTATAACACTTTTGGAAATAAATGGGTTGTCTAGGCTTTTCATGGAGTTTGTTTGGTCGCCTTATGGGCTATTTGGAGATGGAGGAACCGAGTTGTTCAAGCATTGAGTGATAAAAAAGATAATACAAGGAATGAAGATAGCTTCTCTCAAATTCGAGTTTTATCTCTTTTGTGGATCTCAATTGATGCCCCCGTTTAGGATTTGACTGGATCAGATGGGTCCATAACCCGAGAGGGTTGTTTAAGTCTTGCTATCCTCGTTGCTATTTTGTAGTATTTGGTGGTTTTAGTGTTCTTTGTTTTGTTTCGTTTCTTGTTCGATGTCTTTGATCCCCACCTGGGGACCCAAACCCCTTTTTTTTTTTTTTTTTTTTTTTTTGTTTTTTTTTGCTTAATATATCTTGCGTTGTTTAAAAAAAACAAGTCTGCCAGCAACAACAAATCACAAGTTTTCGAGAGTTGAGAATTATGAAAAATTTGCAAGGTTTGACTTTGCGAGTCACAACTGTCGATTTCTTTCTTAAAAAAAATTCGCAGATTCAGTTTCGGCGGAAGCGTCGCACGCGTCGGGCTCTACGTCAATGCTTAGTTCATCGCGGTAATTTGCTTATTCGGAGGTTGACGTAAGGAAGAAGTTAAACCTTCCGGAAAAGTTTGAAAATGCTCCATTTTTTTTTTTTTTTTTTTTCCATTTTGTTCCGCTCTTAGCTTAAATCATGAAAGTTGTAGATCTCTATTTTCTCATCAAGTGGCTTTTTTGATCACGCAAAAAGAAGTTCGTATGAAAAAGTTATGGTCAAAATACCACAACTAAACAAGAAAAAGTCATTGTAGTATTTTGGCCATAACTTGCTCATACGAACTTCTTTTTGGTGATTCAAAAAGCTACTAAACGAGAAAAGAGATACCTGCAACTTTCTGTTTTTGAGCTAAGCATAAAAACCGAAAGAAAATGGAGGAAATGAATTTTCAAAAATTCACAATGTTTGACTTTACAAAGTCAAACCTTGCGATTTTTTTTAAAAACCTTGTGAGTTTTCATAAAATTCGTAAACTCTCGTAAAACTTACGGATTTTGTTGGTATTTCGGATTTTATTATTATTATTATTATTATTATTATTATTTTGATTAAAATTGCATATTTTGTGACGTAAATTTGGTAAAAATAAGTATTTTTGTCATTTTCTCTTAACTGTTTGTTCATTAATGTGTACAAATAAAAAGTCAATGTGTGTAAATCATCGCCCATTATTCATACGACTGGACTTGATGCAAATTGCAATTAACTACTACCTCTGTATTTACTTTATTGCTCCGTAAAAACTGTCATATTGCTTAGCTTCAGATATTAGTAAAACTATTAAGGGTGCGTTTGGTTTTATACTTTGGTTTGGGTTTAAGTTTGATGTGACAATAATTTAATGTTTGGTTCATTCTTTTAATTAAGAGAATGTTAGATGGAATGAAATTTCATTCCACATTAATATGGAGGGTTTTGGCAAAACCCGTGGGACCCACCATTTGCTACTCTCACATACGTTTAAAAAAAATAAAAATAAATAATGATATAATTTTATTATAAAATACATTTAATAAATATATTTTCTATCTCCAAATCCTAAATCAAACCCAAATCTAAATCCTATTCCAAACCCACCTATAAACCAAACGGACCCTTTTAGTCTATTCATATTGAGGTGTGCTACACCCACATAAAGTTTACAAAATTTCACCCACTCGCTGACGTGACAGAGTGCTGATTGGTTGATTTTCTGTGGCCCACAGAAAACCAACCAATCAACACTCTGCCACGTCAGCGAGTGGCTGAAATTTTGTAAACCTCACGTGGATCTAGTATTTTCCATTCATATTTTACCAGACATTCATTCTTGCAATTTGTTTCGGATAAGGGCTGCTTTGACATATGATGGGGTCATATATTATTGCATTGCATTGCATTGAACTCTTTTAACTTTAGTTGATGTAACTTTATGACATTATGATCATCAATGTATTATTGCTTGATGTGGTAAGTCCACATCCGTATAATTATTGTGTTGAATGCGTGTCAGATAATGGCAATCTTTACTGTTTGCAATTTAGATCACATGTTGAATTACTAGAAAAAAATATCCGAGCTTATTTCTTATGTTTAATACTTTTCCGTGAAATGAAAAGAACAAGGAAGATGTTAGCACAGGGGCGGAGCCAGAACTTTTTTGTCGAGGGAGCAAAATATAATAATTTTTAGAAACCACACTAAAATTTGGTCCGTTGGAGGGCAAATTACAAAAAAGGCGAAAATTTTCGAAAATTTACACTACAATTTTTTTCGCCGGGGGGTCACGTGACCCCCCGGACCCCCTTTATCTCCGCCACTGTGTTAGCATATATACTTCTTTCTTACGTTTATTGGTTTACGTATTAAGGCAAGGTTAAAATAAAAAGACAAATATTCGTAAGAAGGTGAGAAGAAAATTCTTTTTTTTTTTTAAAGGTTATTGAAAAATTTTCGAAAAACTTCCACAAGATCGAGTATGTTAGAAGATCGGATAATTAGTTGTTATCAACGTTTCATGGTTGTTTAAGATAACAAAATTATGTGCGGCGTATTTAGATACCTATTATCTTAACATGAAAGAAAACATTAACCTCTAAAAGTCTAAAACTATTAATTGAAATTTCAGTATTATGGAATTTCTAAACCGCCCTTTGACTTAGGGTCAAGTGAGAAAAATCTTAAAATAAGAAGGATGAGAAATAATTATAAATACATATTAGAGATGCGTCGACTTGTATTAGATGCATCCTTAATCTTTTAGATGCATCATAATATATTTTCTAGCTAAAAATTAGATAAATATACATATATTAGATGCATTTCATCAAGTTCGACGAATCTTATGTATTTTTTGTCCTCTGCTTGTCAAATTTGTTGCTAGTACTACTTTGCATTGTTTCATTTCAAAATCACTTTAGAAACTAAGTGGGATGCATCTAAATGAATAGCGATGCATCAAATTCAAGTGGATGCATCTCAAATATGTGGTTATAGTTATTTCTCATTCTTCTCATTTTAAGTTTTATCTCACTGGATCCTTTCTGAAAATTGGTAGACTTTAATTTAAACATGAAAAAGTTAAGAAAATAGAAACAATTGATCTACACTCCATTCAAAATTTTCTAGTAAAAAAGACACGATTACAAATTAAACATAATTTTTTTCCCACAAAATTAACACTATTTAAACAGGATTTACAAAGTAATAATACAATTACAAATCTTTGTGTATCGAGAATTACACGTTAATTTCTCAACTTCCATAAAATTATTTTCAGATTAACGTATAACAGAAAAATGGCTCTCCAACATTTTCATGCCGCTAAACGAGCGAATACCCCGCTACTTGTTATAGAAAGTATGTGATTGGCAGCATTTGCATTTGTAAACATTTGAGAGCATGTAACTACTCACACCAACAAAAAAAAACAAAAAAATCATTGCACAATTAGTGAATGTTCGTATAAGTATGTCCGGCGAAATTAGTTGCAGTTGTTAGTTACAATTGAAGATTCTGAGAGATTAACTGGAGTTGGAGCTTTTATTTTCGCATATGTTTAATAAATTAACAACAACAGGAGCTTATATGTGTAAAACAACAAACAAAACGTATAATAAATTATATATATATATATAAACGTTATGTACTTGAAAACTAAAAAGTAATGCTTATCTCCTCTTGGTTAGCTTCTTTTTTTATGCTTATGATTTTCTCATAAACCTTATAAGCAAACAAAACTTATTTTAAATATTCAAGATTTTTTACATGCTCTGCGGCAAACACACACCTCTCGTACTATTGGGAAGCAATGTTAAGTTATACTCCGTAACTTATACATCGATGGCATAAATGTTTGACCAAACATTTCAATTGATGAAGCACAATTTGTTTTTCTCAAGTATTTTACTAATAATAGTAAAAGTTTAAGAAATATTTAATGGGAGTATAATGGTAATAGCAATAATTGATGCACCACTATGATACACAAATCTACCTCCATCACTTGGGTATGAAATTTCAAATAAATAATACAATTACGTTGTGGTGTCTATTTTCTATTTTTAAGACGTTAAATATCTTTGATTATAATTATTAACAGTTAAATATAAAAAAACATCAACAAATAGAGCCCGTGCCTGCTGTGAGTTCATTCATTTATTATGAATCAAAACCATTCACACCCGAAAAAGTTTCAATCAACTATGCAATTAGAAAAAATAAACACGATATAGCCAAGGCCATAAAATTTTAAGTTAGTGATTTTATAATTTGTATTTGAATAAGTAATTATTCTTCTTTAGTTTTTTGAACAAAATTCTTATATGATTAAAATAATGTTTAATCTGTTTCATTTTGATTACTTAGAGCGTGTTTAAGTAGCAGTGAGCAGTAGCCACAGCTCATCGCTCACCCTTCACATCTTCTTAAAAAAATATTGGAAAAATAAGCATTTTTAAAAAATAGCAAAGCTCACAACTCTTTTGTCAAACGACTAATAAAAATCAAAACGCTCATTGCTCACCGCTAATCGCTATAAAAAGCTCCACACCGCTCTTTGCCAAACATACCCTTAATTTTTGTTAGTAACTTGACAAACTCATTGCTTACCACAATCTGAATAATAGAAGCATGTGTGTGAAGAATAGGTTTTATAATGAGTTTCATTAAAACTACCTTCTCTTGGTTAAATCAGGAAAATCAAATATAGGAAATGTCTCTTAGCTCCATGTAAAAAGAATGTTTTAATATAAAAAGAAAAAGGAAAGTGACTAAACACCATACAAAGGTTAATAATTTTCCGAAGACAATATAATGGCAATTATGGTTTTTAATGACCATTAGTTAGTCAAAACTCATTATGTTGTTTAATAATTTAATTTAATTCACTCTATGGATGTATTATCGATATTTTTTATGTCAATTATTTTTTCCTTCTTCCTTTTTTTAGGTTGTTCATTGTTTCTGTTTTATTATATGCTTAAACAGGAAATTTATCATTCATACAATGCTAATGGTATGTTTCTAAATCTATGATACAAGTATATTTATGTATGTATTATACTCCGTAGTGGTGCATCAACTATTGCTATCACCATTATAATTTTAGGGTGTATTTGGTATGCCATCATCAATCACAATGGGAATGATTTTCATAGTGGTGGTGGGTCCCTCGGTATGAAAGATCCATACCTTAAGTATAGAGCATTTCTATCATTCATTACCATAGTTGTGGGCCCTCTCATCTTAAACAAACACATTTATATTACATGTCTATAAAATTCGTCATACAATGATATTTTTCATCGATTACATTACACATTACTTAAATACATATTGGTTAACAGGAAGGAAAAAGGTTGCATGTGATATGGTTGTAAAAGTATATATGTTCTTTGAATATTCCAATTACAAAAAGTTAACTATATAATAATACTCACTCCGTCCCATATTAAGTGTCCACAATATAATCTTTGGATATCTAAAATTAAGTGTCCACTTGTACCTTTCAACCAATAAAATGATACTTTAGTGAGTAAAATTAATATTTGATTGGTGGAGAGTTTAGTTAGTGGAATCTCCTAAAACTTTGTGCATTATGAAAGTGGACACTTAATATGAGACGGAGGGAGTAGTATTTATATTATGTTTTTAAATAAAATTTAAAAATAAAGTTTATTTTTTTTGAATAAAGGATACTAAGTAAATATATTAATAAAAAAAATCTGTTACACAAGAGATTGGTAATGGGCCACTTTTAAAGAAAAACTATGTGCTTTGAACATGCTAAAAAACACGACAACCACTAATTAGAAGACTTAACTCGAAAAATAATATGATTAAGCAAACGCTTCTAATCAAGACGCCTAACAACTCCAAGAAGATCAATCAATAGCTATGTTCCATGTGGTTTTGAGTTTCTTTTTGAACTTGATAGACGTAAGCTTATTTGAAAAATCAAAAAAGCAAAAGAAAAAAAAAAAAAAAAAAAAAAAAAAAAAAAAAAAAAAAAAAAAAAAAANGAATCAAAGAATCTTTCAAACCTTTGTTTGGAATACATTTTGATTTATGACACATCATTTTCATTCCAAATTTGCATACCACCCTCCCTAGGTGGGTTTTTAATGAAAGAAACCAATCAAATTTTTTTTTATCATTTGTTGTTTTTTTCTAGCCACATATATTCATTCATTTTTTTGTCTTTTACTCATTTTTTTATTTGAAAAAAGTACATAAAACATATTAAATATATATATATATATAAATTAAATATTAATTAATTTTCTCTCTCCTTATTTTCTTTCAAACCTTTCTCAAATCCGAATCCAATTCCAATCCCACTTACGAACCAAACGCACCATTATATTATGTTTTTAAATAAAATTTAAAAATAAAGTTTATTTTTTTGAATAAAGGATACCAAGTAAATATATTAATTAAAAAAAATCCGGTACACAAGAGAGAAGTAATGTGTCACTTTAAAAGAAAAACTATGTGCTTTGAACATGTTAAAAACAAACGACAACCACCAATTAAAAGACTTAACACGAAAAATAAAATGATTAAGCAAACGCTTCTAATCAAGACGCCTAACAACTCCAAGAAGATCAATCAATAGCTATGTTCCATGTGGTTTTGAGTTTCTTTTTGAACTTGATAGACGTAAGGTTACTTGAAAAAGAAAAAAAGCAAAAGAAAATAAAGAAGTAGAAAAAAGCATGTGCAACTCTTTAAAATATAACTTGTTTATTTGTTTAAAAGTTAATGACATTTGGATTTATCTGCAGCTTTAGAAAATGACATTTGTATCCGTGAAACCACGTGTTTGATGTAGGCTTGTAGTAGTCGTGCCCAATTTGTCTTGAGTTTATAACTCGTAACAATGCACATGTCATTAAATTCATCATCATATAACTTTTGTCAAAGCATCGTCATCTTCAACTTTTGAATGTCAGACATACACCTCAATAATACATGAGTCTGTCGAAGCCATATGCAAAGGGAAGTGTAATGTAGCATATGATATTCTTATCATAACTAAACTCAAAAATAAGGATTTAAAAAAAAAAAACAAAAAAAACTCAGTAGAATCTACCTTTTTAATTTTGATTTACAGAAATGTAAAAAATGATTGCAATGATCACATGAAAAGCTTTTTTCTCAACTTTGTTTCAACGTGATACCATACTTTTCTCCTCGTATTTTTTCATCTTTACCTTATAACAATCATTCCCTCTTCATCATTTAATTATAGAAATTGAAACTTATCTTCGATTAAAGTGAAAAATTCAATAAGTCAAACAAATAAAAAATTAGTGCAACACATCTTAAATGATTGTGTAAGTAGAAAGATAAGCAGAAAATTTAAATAAGAGTATATAAAAAAGCTATTTAGTTGTGCATCACTTAACATATATGTGCACAATAAGTGTCAATTTAGCTTAGAGCAAGAGGTGTGGTCACTCAAACTAAAGAGTCATTTCAGCGCCAACTCAGCATTTTCTTTTTTACTTCACTTATCATTCACACACATCAAAAAACCCTCTCATTAATCACTCCGGTCAAAACTCCACTTTTGAGACAAATCATTAAAAGAAAAAAAGAAAAAAAGTTTATGGCACAAGCCAAATTTGTCACTCACGCAATGACGCTTACGGGGCGCGGGGACGATGTAGTCACATGAGCTTGGCATCGGTGCCAACTAGACTTGGCGTGAGTATTATGTGACCATACCAGGGCTTTTATACTAACCTTCACCATTACCTTTCAAAAACCATCTTTCACTCGTGGCACACCCTTAGACAAGTTTTAATAAGAGATTTATGTCGGTCGGTTGGTACTCGGTCTAAGTCTATCGCTTATTAATGTTGGTCAGTCACTTGTCGGCCGACACATCGAAAATGGCTCAAACGGTCGGTCAAACGACCGATATTTGACACAAAATTCAACCCAACCTTTGGTTGGGTATTATTTTAAAAAAGAAACTTTTTAATTTACAAAACTCTCTTTTAACACTATAAAAATACCCTACTCACTTCACTATTTTATACACAATTTCAAACACCATTATTTCTTATACAGTTTACAAATTTAATCACAAACAAATGTCTTCCGATCTATTCTTTTTTTTCATCCTCAGATCATGAAGATGAAGTTAGTAGTTCACTAGCATTTTTTTACGGAGTCCATTGCCACGGTTATTCAAGCTCCATCTTCTTCAAACCCAAAAATCTTACAAAACTCAGTAGAAAGAGATCATTACAATGCTCATGATCGTTTGGTGGCGGCTTACTTCTCTGAAAACCCAACGTATGATGAAGAAACATTATGTACGCGATTCAGAATAAGCCCAACGCTATTCACACACATAGTTCGAGAAATAACTGACCATGATCCGTATTTTCAACATATTAGTTAATGTTCGGGACGAGTTTGCATATTCCCTTTGCTAAAGTGTACATTCGCAATTCGTCAATTGGCATACGACACCGTTCTTAATGCTCTAGACGCATATCTCCAAATGGGTGCGAGAACATCCCATCATTCTCTCAAAGCTTTTTGTATGAAAATATATGGAAACGAGTTTTTGCGAAATTCAACATATAATAATATAGAAAAACTCTATGATTTTCACTAGCAAAAACATGGGCTTTCTGAGATGATAGAAAGCATTGATTGTACGAGTTGGCCATAGGGTAATTGCCTAAATGCATTGCTTGATACTGTAGGGGTGACTACGGGTCAGATCCATTCATTTTATTGGAAGCGATTTCCTTCCTGAGATATATGGATTCGAGATGGGTTATTTGGTATCTTTTGGGCAAACAACGACGCGAACGTTATACGACAATCGCCTCTTTTCAACGATCTCAAATCTGAAAAAGTACGAGTGATTCTATTTCTGGCTAACGACGTGGCTTATATAAAGGGATATTATCTTACTGGCTGGATATATTCGGATTGGTTTATTCTTATATAGTCCATTTCACATCTGGAGTTAGGGGTGTAAACGAATCGAGTCGAGCCGAGTAGTGCCAAACTCGAGCTTGACTCGAAAACTAAAACTCGAACTCGAAGCTCGACTTGAGCTCGGTTGAGCTTTAAATTTCGAGCTCGAGCTCGACTCGTTATATAAAAATCAAGCTCGAAGCTCGACTCGAGCTCGATTATTTTCATATTTAAGGCTCAAACTCGATGAATACTCGACATATCAAGCTCGGCGCGACTCGATTTGTATGAAAATTAAGTAAATATATGTTTATAAAAGGGTAAAAGTGTAATTTAGTTGAAGCTCGTTAAGGCTCGTGAGCTTCACGAGCAGAGTATTTTCGAGCTCGAGCTCGAGCTCGGCTCGAAAATACACTCGAGTAGCTCGAACTCGAGCTCGACTCGTTTACGTCGAGTCAATTTCGAGTAGTTTACGAGTCGTGTGACAACCGTGATTTTAGCAGATCAGTTTGACTGATAGTCTGTAGTTGTGTGGTTTGCTTGGTGTGATTAAGTGTATTATGTGTTATGGATATATGTGAGATATGTAGGATTTTTA
This sequence comes from Artemisia annua, assembly GCA_014162995.1. Taxonomy (NCBI): domain Eukaryota; kingdom Viridiplantae; phylum Streptophyta; class Magnoliopsida; order Asterales; family Asteraceae; genus Artemisia; species Artemisia annua. The sequence continues at coordinate 55,558 of LBNU01036089.1, read as the reverse complement.
ACACAACCAACGCTAAACACTACGGGAACTAGAGTGTCCCAAGCCTCGCCATGAAAGTATACAAATAAAACTTATAATAAACGAGTAATTAAGATCAAATAATAAATTGACTAATAATAAATAAATTACAAGTCAATAACGATTAATTATCAAACGATTAATTAAAGGCTACGCCGTAATTAAATATATTGCTACGCCGTAGTCAAATAAATGACTACGCCGTAGCTCAATAAACAACTACGACGTAGTTGATTAAGTAAACGACAACAACAATTAAATAAAACATGAACGGCATCACAACAATCAATAAACAAGCAGAATCACAATTGTGATCAATAATAATGAAACTGGATAAAATAATGAATGTCGAAAGTGATTACATATCGTGCCAGATTAATGCTCTTGATCCCCTAGTCAAACACCGGGAGCCACGAACCAAACTGCCCTTTGTCCCCTTTTGTCGGCAGTAGCCCCCACAGAACCTAAAACCAGAAGATATAATGCCCTACGTATGGCATTGGTATTTATAATATTCAACTTTGGCCTTTGTCACACTTTGGCCCCTGGTCTACGCCATATTTCATGTTCAGTCCTTGGCCTTTTATTTCTTTATTAATCATACGTATACATATGTAATATGTTATGAAACTTCATGAAATATGTATACAAAAGGCCCTTGATCGTACTTCATATTTTCATCTTTAGTCCTTGGAATACATAAACTTCATATTAACTTATCGCTTTTAGTCCCTGGACTTCAACTCCTTCGCGACCAAGCAATTAATTACGGCGTAACTAATTAATCATGTTACGCCGTAACTCTTCGTCTGTCAATACTTATCCACTTCGTTAATATCTCTACGGTGTAGTCCCATCACCAATTACGACGTAGCCTTCATAAAATATCTCTTACGCCGTAACTCAATGACTTGTTACGGGCGTAGTCTTCATAAAATCTTTCCTACGCCATAGTCCAATTACTAACTACGGGCGTAGGGCTTATATCTTCAATATTACGCCGTAGTCCAACTAATAACCACGGCGTATCATGTTGTTATCTCTGTTACGCCATAGCTAATTAGCTTGCTACGGCGTAGTCTTCACTGAATGGGGTAAATCTTCTAACGGTGTAGTATCATTACTTAACTAGACCACCGTGTTTGTATCTTCAATGTAACTTTAAGCTTAATTCTCATCTTTACCCTGAAACCAAAATAGGAAGAAATAAGAGTATATATTCTTTATATAAGTAGAAAAGATGAGCATTTTAAGGGGGAAATTAACACTTAGATTGGGGGTAAATTTGATGTTATCAAATATCCCCCCACTTGAACTCTACTTGTCCTAAAGTAGACCTTTTAAAATTATTTCTAAAAAGATAATTCCCAAGATATTTTGGAAGATATGAGTTTAAAAACTACCTAAACTAGAAATATCAAAACCGAGCACCTCACAAAAAGGGAATTGAAATCACACTCTCTCTCACCAATCTAAGTGTTTATTCTGGGGTGATCACTCAACTGCTCAGTCATGGCGAGTATTCTATCATAGGCTTGGCAAAGATACTAATCTCCACCACTAGAGTCTATAGATGCAGCTATTCTAAGAGGAAAATGGGTTGACACAACTATAAGGTTTACGGGGTTAAACCACTCTCTACCAAATACCATTATTCCATAAAAGTCGACAAAGCCACAGATGCTCGATCAAATCCATGAACGAGACACCTGTGACTGCTCAATTCCTTAACTCGAATAAGCTAAAGGNCCACTAGAGTCTATAGATGCAGCTATTCTAAGAGGAAAATGGGTTGACACAACTATAAGGTTTACGGGGTTAAACCACTCTCTACCAAATACCATTATTCCATAAAAGTCGACAAAGCCACAGATGCTCGATCAAATCCATGAACGAGACACCTGTGACTGCTCAATTCCTTAACTCGAATAAGCTAAAGGTAAGGAATGCTAAGGGTAGGATAAAGATATGGGAAAACATTTAATGGGTGTAAATAAAAAGACACGAAACAAATAGATTCCTAGAGTCCACAATTGCCCCGTCACTAGTCGCATTCAATCCCATAGCAAAAACCGAGGGTCAAGAGTCAAGGGGTCTTTAATATCTTCAATACACGAGTTAATGCATATAAAATGTAGTGTAGTGCCTCATAATCCCCATAACTAGGCAGGTAAGATTCATTAACTCGGCCTTCATCTTCAATGGAAAAAAATTTTATGTGCTTAAAACTTTAAAATATGGGTGAAATTTGCACATAATTTCTCCAAGAACCATATAATCACTCATTTCTATCTCCCATCACCCCACTTGAGATGTACAATGCCCTCATTGTACAAATATTGACTTAAACTTGGAAGGTGAGATAGAAATGTATGGGTCTCTAAGGCATAAGCTGCACAAGGTGAGAATTACTGACACAACTATTAAACAAATCCTTGCTTGCATGCTCTTTATTTTTCTTTTATTCAATTTTTTCTTTTTTTCACTTTTTTTTATTATTTTTTTTTATTTTTTTATTTTTGCAAGACAAGGTATACAAAGAAATGAAACTAGTACAGACACATAAGGTATCCCCTCACTTGAGATCAACTATCTTCTGAACCCGATCTTCTTCCACATCCCTTTATTCTAAACCCGTGATTTCCACCAGTGAACCAAAATTAACCAACAACGCCCGGACCATGGACTATAAGAAACTACAGGGTAGGCTAGGCGATAGGTGTAACAAAACAAATATTGGGTGAACAAAATGAAAGGAAAGGCTCTGAAAGCTGTATCTAGGGGTATCTTGCACTAAAAGTGAGTGCATCAAAAGGGTTTAACAGGGGGATTGACTAATCGATGTGAAAAGTCAATATACACTATACACAAATTGTTGGGCTATTTGGGTTTATCCTAAAATTTGCCTTATATCCTAGCTGCATCGATTACACCAAGTTACCTCAGTGTAATGCTCATAATAATGGTCTCGAAAAGATATACAATGACAAGTTCTAAAGTCTACTACAGCCACCGACACACTCGTTTTTATGGTATTATGTATAAGGGGAAAACGGAAAGGCTTATCCTCACACAAAGTAAATATAGGGTAGGTGTGCTCAGTTTAGATTAATCTAGTTAAGTAATGAAAAACATGTCAAAATTTTATTGATGAAACACTTTTCACTAAAAACTAGAAAAACAAAGTCAAGTATAATCAAGTGGTGTTTATTTCTAATCCTTCCCCCCACTTGGGTCATACTAAGCATATAAATGAAAAATAGGAAGGGTTAGAAAAGAAACAGAAGAACTCCCCTGGATTTGCTCGGTATGATCAATAGACGGCACTTTCCTTATCATGCTCCAAAAGTGCCTCCTTGCGAAATATCCAACTTATCACAACAATCACGTACTCAACTAGATTGGATATAATATGTTTCCTTGCAGCCAAACTTAACTCCATAATGCATCAACCTGTAATGCTACAAGAAAAACTAATACCAAAAAGCATAAATCCGGATAAAAGAAAAAATAGCACGAAATGTATATAAAAATAAAAATGAAATAAAACCTACCTCACTTTCGTAAGAATCACGGTTGCATTTAGCGTATGCAACAAGCCTTTTAAACCACTCGGTGTCCCGAGGTGGACGAGTGAAGTCTCGTGAGGGTTTACAGGTTACACACCCACAAAGTTCATTTAATTACTAATACAAAGTTATGAAATGGTTTGAAACTGTTTTGGAAAAATTATTGCATCAGGTAATAGCTACGGCATAATGGATCGGCCCAGTTACGCCGTAGTTCAGTTAAACTGAAAATACGTTTGCCAGAAATAGGAAGGTGTAACTGGATCGGCCCCAGTTACATATTAATTTAAAAGTCAAAACAAAAAGCTAGAATATACAGGTTACGGCGTAGTGGATCGGCCCAGCTACGCCGTAGTTATGTTAAAAGGGCAAATGGTCATGCGAATTACCAGCTACGGCGTAGCTAGATCGGCCTGCTACGCCGTAATTACTTAGTGTTATAGTTGTGCCCACCATTTTGACTTTTCCTCATGGCTAGAGGAGTTAGCTGCCCTCCTCTCTTCTATTCTGGTCTTTAAACCTGCAAATATGATAAACAAACAAACCAAACCAAGACCAAATCCTAAAATCTAATAAAATGTTCAAAAAAAAAATAAAATAAATAAAAACAAAAACTAATTCTAAGGATAGAGACGAGTAGTCTCCCGACGAGCACTTTTCTTTAAACTCCTCAGTCTTTAAGTTAGACTCTTGCTTCCTTCATCATCAATGGCCATCGATCGGACGTTTCCAATCATGTCCATTGCTCTCATCATGTCAACAACTATCTCCACTCGTTCTTAATGCTCAACCTGCACACTATCACAACCTCGTGCATTAAATGTGTAAAAATAATAAACATGAACAAAAAGTGAGATAAAACACATAATATAATATTTTAAATATTGCAGATAGGGTTACGGCGTAGTCCAGTTACTGACTACGCCGTAACTAGGCCTGAGAACAGGCTACGCCGTAGCAATCATCACCATGCTACGCCGTAGGTCCTTTTTGAGGTCAGAATAAAATTTTTATAAAAAGAACATGTTACGTCGTAACCATTATTACTATGTTACACCGTAAGTCAAGACAAAGGAAAATAAATATTGAATTTTAATCAAACAACCAAAAATACGAAGACCGTTCCCCGGTAACGGCGCCAAAAACTTGATGCAGGATTTCTGACCATGTTTTATATTTATAATTTCTCGTCTACCTATGGTCCACCTTATGCACTAACGGGCAGTGTACCCGGTCGCGTGTAGTGTGGGAATGGTAAGACCGAGGTCGTCCCAAGAACGGTTGATTTCTAGTTGTCTAATTAGAACGATTGTCACGTATTAAAAAGGGTTTTTATAATATATTTTATTAATGATCAATTGGAGTGGTTCCTATGGCAAGCAAACAATGGCAAACAACTAATGGTAAGTAATTAATGGCAAACAACTAATGGTAAGTAATTAATGGCAAACAACTAAGGGATGATAATTAAGATCTAATTCTCAAACCGTTAAAAAGATAATGGTGTTTACTATTGTTTCATTTCGGGTCAGATGGTCAAATTCGCCTAGATCTATCTTACACCTTGTCCTATCCAAAGATATTGTAAAGCCTTGGGTTCATCGGTACGAAGATGTAAGAGTCATTAAGTGCCTCTACTAACATGGACAAGACTAACGAATGCGGCATGGTCATATCTTACGCCCCTCTAACTCCGTTAAGTGTCTAGCATTGGTAGGTGGTCCTAGGGTTAATTCGCACATGTATGGTAAGGGAAGACGATTACGGTTGGCACTTAACCCTTACCAAGTCACATCCTTAGCGGCTTGCTTCCTAGGGTTAATTCCATAAGCCTCTAAGGAACAACCAACGCTAAACACTACGGGAACTAGAGTGTCCCAAGCCTCGCCATGAAAGTATACAAATAAAACTTATAATAAACGAGTAATTAAGATCAAAAAATAAATTGACTAATAATAAATAAATTACAAGTCAATAACGATTAATTAAAGGCTACGCCGTAATTAAATATATTGCTACGCCGTAGTCAAATAAATGACTACGCCGTAGCTCAATAAACAACTACGGCGTAGTTGATTAATTAAACGACAACAGCAATTAAATAAAACATGAAAGGCATCACGACAATTAATAAACAAGCAGAATCACAATTGTGATTAATAATAATGAAACTGGATAAAATAATGAATGTCGAAAAGTGATTACATATCATGCTAGATTAATGCTCTTGATCCCCTAGTCGAACACCGGGGCAAACCACGAAGGATTTGCCCCTTAATAAGCCACGAACCAAACTGCCCTTTGTCTCCTTTTGTCGGCAGTAGCCCCCACAGAACCTAAAACCAAAAGATATAATGCCCTACGTATGGCATTGGTATTTATAATAGGCTAATTTCTCTAAATGCCCCGACGGTACAAAAGTACCAACCCCATTCACCCAAAAAAAAAAATTTCCCTATTCACCCTGGGGGCGACTAGATCTCATAAAAAACTTGGGCAACTGGACCCACATTTTTGGGTGACTTGTTTTTTAATGAAAAAGTATACTTTCTTGTCCATAGTAAATTACAAGTATACCCTCCCACTATATAAACAACTTTAATAATTCATTTCCCTTCTCTCTCTCTCTCTGCAGCCCCTCCTCACCCACATCCCATCTCAATTTTTCCGGCGAAAAATTCCGGCCAACGAACCACCAACACCACATCCCGTTTTTTCTTCAATTATTATGTGCCGTGCATCCAGAAATAGTAAAAATCTTTATACAATAGAATATTAGTACTCCTTAAATGATTATATTTTGGATTATTATAGATAGAAAAAAAGAGATAAGTATAATATATGATAATTCCCAAACATGTGCACAATATGCATATACTTTTTAAGAAGCATGGTGGGATCCGACCGTAGAATCGGATTCAAATTATTAGTATGACTTTCTTGTTATTTTCATTTCAACGTTATGCTTTTATCGACAATTGTTATTTTAGTAAAAAATAACTATGGTTTAGATTACATATGGAGTGGTTCGAATTGTGGTGGTGGTGTAGATGAAGGAGTGGCGGTGGTGGTGTTTTGGGTGAGGTGGGTGAAGTGGGTGAACTTATGACCGGGGGGGGGGGGATGAGAGGTTAGGTGGGTGAAGGGTATACTTGTAATTTACTACGGCGTAGTCCCATCACCAATTACGACGTAGCCTTCATAAAATATCTCTTACGCCGTAACTCAATGACTTGTTACGGGCGTAGTCTTCATAAAATCTTTCCTACGCCAAATTACTAACTACGGGCGTAGGGCTTATATCTTCAATATTACGCAGTAGTCCAGCTAATAACTACGGCGTATCCTGTTGTTATCTCTGTTACGCCATAGCTAATTAGCTTGCTACGGCGTAGTCTTCACTGAATGGGGTAAAACTTCTAACGGTGTAGTATCATCACTTAACTAGACCGCCGTGTTTGTGTCTTCAATGTAACTTTAAGCTTAATTCCCACTTTTTAGCCAATAAATCGTCAACAACGTACTTTTACTCATCTTTACCCTGAAACCAAAATAGGAAGAAATAAGAGTATATATTCTTCATATAAGTAGAAAAGATGAGCATTTTAAGGGGGGAATTAACACTTAGATTGGGGTAAATTTGATGTTATCAACTACGATATAAAGTTGGATCCTGAACCGGAACACCTTTTGGACCCAGTTTAGACTCTGTATCAACGGGAGAAGGGTAATAATTGGCCATGTGAACATGCTCAAGAAGCTGGAGAGCATACTTCCCCTGAGACAAAAACAACCTTGTAGAATGACGGACAGCAGATATACCAAGAAAATAATTAAGTGCCCCGAGACCAGTCATGTAAAACTCACTATGTAAGGAACCAATAATCTGCTGGAGGAGAGCAATAGATGATGCTGTAAGGATGATGTCAAGGACCTTTTAGCTGCTCTTTATAACACTTTTGGAAATAAATGGGTTGTCTAGGCTTTTCATGGAGTTTGTTTGGTCGCCTTATGGGCTATTTGGAGATGGAGGAACCGAGTTGTTCAAGCATTGAGTGATAAAAAAGATAATATAAGGAATGAAGATAGCTTCTCTCAAATTCGAGTTTTATCTCTTTTGTGGATCTCAATTGATGCCCCGTTTAGGATTTGACTGGATCAGATGGGTCAATAACCCGAGAGGGTTGTTTAAGTCTTGCTATCCTCGTTGCTATTTTGTAGTATTTGGTGGTTTTAGTGTTCTTTGTTTTGTTTCGTTTCTTGTTCGATGTCTTTGATCCCCAGCCTGGGGACCTTTTTTTTTTTTTTTTTTTTTTTTTTTTTTTTTTTTTTTTTTTTTTTTTTTTTTTTTTTTTTTTAAAAAAAACAAAAACAAAATTCACAAGTTTTGCGAGAGTTTGAGAATTTTATGAAAAAATTTGCAAGGTTTGACTTTGCGAGGTCAAACCTAGTGATTTTTTCTTTAAAAAAAATTCGCAGAGTTTGAGCTCGCCTAGTCAAATTATGCGAATTTTTTCTTAAAATTCGCAAGGTTGTCGTAAGAAGGTTAAACCTTGCGAAGTTTTGAAAAATTGCTCCCATTTTTTTTTTCCATTTNTTTTTTTTTTTGCTGTTTAATATATCTTGCGTTGTTTAAAAAAAACAAAAACAAAATTCACAAGTTTTGCGAGAGTTTGAGAATTTTATGAAAAAATTTGCAAGGTTTGACTTTGCGAGGTCAAACCTAGTGATTTTTTCTTTAAAAAAAATTCGCAGAGTTTGAGCTCGCCTAGTCAAATTATGCGAATTTTTTCTTAAAATTCGCAAGGTTGACGTAAGAAGGTTAAACCTTGCGAAGTTTTGAAAAATTGCTCCCATTTTTTTTTTCCATTTTTCACGCTTAGCTTAAAATATGAAAGTTGTAGATCTCTATTTTCTCATCAAGTGGCTTTTTTGATCACGCAAAAAGAAGTTCGTATGAAAAAGTTATGGTCAAAATACCACAACTAAACAAGAAAAAGTCATTGTAGTATTTTGGCCATAACTTGCTCATACGAACTTCTTTTTGGTGATTCAAAAAGCTACTAAACGAGAAAAGAGATACCTGCAACTTTCTGTTTTTGAGCTAAGCATAAAAACCGAAAGAAAATGGAGGAAATGAATTTTCAAAAATTCACAATGTTTGACTTTACAAAGTCAAACCTTGCGATTTTTTTTAAAAACCTTGTGAGTTTTCATAAAATTCGTAAACTCTCGTAAAACTTACGGATTTTGTTGGTATTTCGGATTTTATTATTATTATTATTATTATTATTATTATTTTGATTAAAATTGCATATTTTGTGATGTAAATTTGGTAAAAATAAGTATTTTTGTCATTTTCTCTTAACTGTTTGTTCATTAATGTGTACAAATAAAAAATCAATGTGTGTAAATCATCGCCCATTATTCATACAACTGGACTTGATGCAAATTGCAATTAACTACTACGTACTCCGTATTTACTTTATTGCTCCGTAAAAATTGACATATTGCTTAGCTTCAGATATTAGTAAAACTATTAAGGGTGCGTTTGGTTTTATACTTTGGTTTGGGTTTAAGTTTGATGTGACAATAATTTAATGTTTGGTTCATTCTTTTAATTAAGAGAATGTTAGATGGAATGAAATTTCATTCCACATTAATATGGAGGGTTTTGGCAAAACCCGTGGGACCCACCATTTGCTACTCTCACATACGTTTAAAAAAAAATTAATGATATAATTTTATTATAAAATACATTTAATAAATATATTTTCTCTCTCCAAATCTTAAATCAAACCAAAATCTAAATCCTATTCCAAACCCACCTATAAACCAAACGGACCCTTTTAGTCTATTCATATTGAGGTGTGCTACACCCACATAAAGTTTCGCTGACGTGGCAGAGTGCTGATTGGTTGATTTTCTGTGGCCCACAGAAAACCAACCAATCAGCACTCTGCCACGTCAGCGAGTGGCTGAAATTTTGTAAACCTCATGTGGATCTAGTATTTTCCATTCATATTTTACCAGACATTCATTCTTGCAATTTGTTTCGGATAAGGGCTGCTTTGACATACGATGGGGTCATATATTGGTGTATTGCATTGCATTGCATTGAACTCTTTTAACTTTAGTTGATGTAACTTTATGACATTATCATCAATGTATTATTGCTTGATGTAGTAAGTCCACATCCGTATAATTATTGTGTTGAATGCGTGTCAGATAATGGCAATCTTTACTGTTTGCAATTTACATCACATGTTGAATTACTAGAAAAAAATATCCGAGCTTATTTCTTATGTTTAATACTTTTCCGTGAAATGAAAAGAACAAGGAAGATGTTAGCATATATACTTCTTTCTTATGTTTATTGGTTTACGTATTAAGGCAAGGTTAAAATAAAAAAACAAATATTCGTAAAAAGGTGAGAAGAAAATTCTTTTTTTTTAAAGGTTATTGAAAATTTTCGAATAACTTCCACAAGATTGAGTATGTTAGAAGATCAGATAATTAGTTGTTATCAACGTTTCATGGTTGTTTAAGATAACAAAATTATGTGCGGCGTATTTAGATACCTATTATCTTAACATGATAGAAAACATTAACCTCTAAAAGTCTAAAACTATTAATTGAAATTTCAGTATTATGGAATTTCTAAACCGCCCTTTGACTTAGGGTCAAGTGAGAAAAATCTTAAAATAAGAAGGATGAGAAATAATTATAAATACATATTAGAGATGCGTCGACTTGAATTAGATGCATCCTTAATCTTTTAGATGCATCATAATATATTTTCTAGCTAAAAATTAGACGAATATACATATATTAGATGCATTTCATCAAGTTCAACGAAACTTATGTATTTTTTGTCCCCTGCTTGTCAAATTTGTTGCTAGTACTACTTTGCATCGTTTCACTTCAAAATCACTTTAGAAACTAAGTGGGATGCATCTAAATGAATAGCGATGCATCAAATTCAAGTGGATGCATCTCAAATATGTGGTTATAGTTATTTCTCATTCTTCTCATTTTAAGTTTTATCTCACTGGATCCTTTCTGAAAATTAGTAGACTTTAATTTAAACATGAAAAAGTTAAGAAAATAGAAACAATTCATCTACACTCCATTCAAAATTTTCTAGTAAAAAAGACACGATTACAAATTAAACATAATTTTTTTCCCACAAAATTAACACTATTTAAACAGGATTTACAAAGTAATAATACAATTACAAATCTTTGTGTATCGAGAATTACACGTTAATTTCTCAACTTCCATAAAATTATTTTCAGATTAACGTATAACAGAAAAATGGCTCTCCAACATTTTCATGCAGCTAAACGAGCGAATACCCCGCTACTTGTTATAGAAAGTATGTGATTGGCAGCATTTGCATTTGTAAACATTTGAGAGCATGTAGCTACTCACACCAACAAAAAAAAACAAAAAAATCATTGCACAATTAGTGAATGTTCGTATAAGTATGTCCGGCGAAATTAGTTGCAGTTGTTAGTTACAATTGAAGATTCTGAGAGATTAACTGGAGTTGGAGCTTTTATTTTCGCATATGTTTAATAAATTAACAACAACAGGAGCTTATATGTGTAAAACAACAAACAAAACGTATAATAAATTATATATATATATATAAACGTTATGTACTTGAAAACTAAAAAGTAATGCTTATCTCCTCTTGGTTAGCTTCTTTTTTTATGCTTATGATTTTCTCATAAACCTTATAAGCAAACAAAACTTATTTTAAATATTCAAGATTTTTTACATGCTCTGCGGCAAACACACACCTCTCGTACTATTGGGAAGCAATGTTAAGTTATACTCCGTAACTTATACATCGATGGCATAAATGTTTGACCAAACATTTCAATTGATGAAGCACAATTTGTTTTTCTCAAGTATTTTACTAATAATAGAAAAAGTTTAAGAAATATTTAATGGGAGTATAATGGTAATAGCAATAATTGATGCACCACTATGATACACAAATCTACCTCCATCACTTGGGTATGAAATTTCAAATAAATAATACAATTACGTTGTGAGTTTTTAACCAACTAATGGTTTTAAAAAACCTTATTTACCGTTATTTGAAATGTTTAGAAATATTACGTATTGTGTGGTGTCTATTTTCTATTTTAAGACGTTAAATATCTTTGATTATAATTACTAACAGTTAAATATAAAAAAATATCAACAAATAGAGCCCGTGCCTGCTCTGAGTTCATTCATTTATTATGAATCAAAATCATTCACACCCGAAAAAGTTTCAATCAACTATGCAATTAAAAAAAATAAACACGATATAGCCAAGGCCATAAAATTTTAAGTTAGTGATTTTATAATTTGTATTTGAATAAGTAATTATTCTTCTTTAGTTTTTTGAACAAAATTCTTATATGATTAAAATAATGTTTAATCTTTTTCATTTTGATTACTTAGAGCTTGTTTAAGTAGCAGTGAGCAGTAGCCACAGCTCATCGCTCACCCTTCACATCTTTTTAAAAAAATATTGGAAAAATAAACATTTTTAAAAAATAGCAAAACTCACTACTCTTTTGTCAAACGACTAATAAAAATCAAAACGCTCATTGCTCACCGCTAATCGCTATAAAAAGCTCCACACCGCTCTTTGCCAAACATACTCTTAATTTTTGTTAGTAACTTGACAAACTCATTGCTTACCACAATCTGAATAATAGAAGCATGTGTGTGAAGAATAGGTTTTATAATGAGTTTCATGAAAACTACCTTCTCTTGGTTAAATCAGGAAAATCAAATAGAGTAAAATAACTGAAAAGGTAAATAGGAAAATGTCTCTTAGCTCCATGTAAAAAGAATGTTTTAATATAAAAAGAAAAAGGAAAGTGACTAAACACCATACAAAGGTTAATAATTTTCCGAAGACAATATAATGGCAATTATGGTTTTTCCTTCTTCCTTTTTTTAGGTTGATCATTGTTTCTGTTTTATTATATGCTTAAACAGGAAATTTATCATTCATATAATGCTAATGGTATGTTTCTAAATCTATGATACAAGTATATTTATGTATGTATTATACTCCGTAGTGGTGCATCAACTATTGCTATCACCATTATAATTTTAGGGTGCATTTGGTATGCCGCCATCAATCACAATGGGAATGATTTTGATAGTAGTGGTGAGCCCATCGGTATGTAAGATCCATACCTTACCCTTTTGAGATATATGGAGTATGGAGCATTTCTATCAATCATTACCATAGTTGTGGGCCTTCTCATCTTAAACAAACACATTTATATTACATGTCTATAAAATTCGTCATACAATGATATTTTTCATCGATTACATTACACATTACTTAAATACATATCGGTTAACAGGAAGGAAAAAGATTGCATGTGATATGGTTGTAAAAGTATATATGTTGTTTGAATATTCCAATTACAAAAAGTTAACTATAGTAATAGTATTTAGGGCCCGTTTGGTTCATGGGTGTGACCGGGTATGGAATCAAAGAATCTTTCAAACCTTTGTTTGGAATACATTTTGATTTATGACACATCATTTTCATTCCAAATTTGCATACCACCCTCCCTAGGTGGGTTTTTAATGAAAGAAACCAATCAAATTTTTTTTTATCATTTGTTGTTTTTTTCTAGCCACATATATTCATTCATTTTTTTGTCTTTTACTCATTTTTTTATTTGAAAAAAGTACATAAAACATATTAAATATATATATATATATAAATTAAATATTAATTAATTTTCTCTCTCCTTATTTTCTTTCAAACCTTTCTCAAATCCGAATCCAATTCCAATCCCACTTACGAACCAAACGCACCATTATATTATGTTTTTAAATAAAATTTAAAAATAAAGTTTATTTTTTTGAATAAAGGATACCAAGTAAATATATTAATTAAAAAAAATCCGGTACACAAGAGAGAAGTAATGTGTCACTTTAAAAGAAAAACTATGTGCTTTGAACATGTTAAAAACAAACGACAACCACCAATTAAAAGACTTAACACGAAAAATAAAATGATTAAGCAAACGCTTCTAATCAAGACGCCTAACAACTCCAAGAAGATCAATCAATAGCTATGTTCCATGTGGTTTTGAGTTTCTTTTTGAACTTGATAGACGTAAGGTTACTTGAAAAAGAAAAAAAGCAAAAGAAAATAAAGAAGTAGAAAAAAGCATGTGCAACTCTTTAAAATATAACTTGTTTATTTGTTTAAAAGTTAATGACATTTGGATTTATCTGCAGCTTTAGAAAATGACATTCGTATCCGTGAAACCACGTGTTTGATGTAGGCTCGTAGTAGTCGTGCCCAATTTGTCTTGAGCTTATAACTCGTAATAATGCACATGTCATTAAATTCATCATCATATAACTTTTGTCAAAGCATCGTCATCTTCGACTTTTGAATGTCAGACATACACCTCAATAATACATGAGTCTGTCGAAGCCATATGCAAAGGGAAGTGTAATGTAGCATATGATATTCTTATCATAAAAACTAAACTCAAAAAAAGGATTTAAAAAAAAAAAAAAAAAAAAAAAAAAAAANACACATCGGAAATGGCTCAAACGGTCGGTCAAACGACCGATATTTGACACAAAATTCAACCCAACCTTTGGTTGGGTATTATTTTAAAAAAGAAACTTTTTAATTTACAAAACTGTCTTTTAACACTATAAAAATACCCTACTCACTTCACTATTTTATACACAATTTCAAACACCATTATTTCTTATACAGTTTACAAATTTAATCACAAACAAATGTCTTCCGATCTATTCTTTTTTTTCATCCTCAGATCATGAAGATGAAGTTAGTAGTTCACTAGCATTTTTTTACGGAGTCCATTGCCACGGTTATTCAAGCTCCATCTTCTTCAAACCCAAAAATCTTACAAAACTCAGTAGAAAGAGATCATTACAATGCTCATGATCGTTTGGTGGCGGCTTACTTCTCTGAAAACCCAACGTATGATGAAGAAACATTATGTACGCGATTCAGAATAAGCCCAACGCTATTCACACACATAGTTCGAGAAATAACTGACCATGATCCGTATTTTCAACATATTAGTTATTGTTCGGGACGAGTTTGCATATTCCCTTTGCTAAAGTGTACATTCGCAATTCGTCAATTGGCATACGACACCGTTCTTAATGCTCTAGACGCATATCTCCAAATGGGTGCGAGAACATCCCATCATTCTCTCAAAGCTTTTTGTATGAAAATATATGGAAACGAGTTTTTGAGAAATTCAACATATAATAATATAGAAAAACTCTATGATTTTCACTAGCAAAAACATGGGCTTTCTGAGATGATAGAAAGCATTGATTGTACGAGTTGGCCATAGGGTAATTGCCCAAATGCATTGCTTGATACTGTAGGGGTGACCACGGGTCAGATCCATTCATTTTATTGGAAGCGATTTCCTTCCAAGATATATGGATTCGAGATGGGTTATTTGGTATCTTTTGGGCGAACAACGACGCGAACGTTATACGACAATCGCCTCTTTTCAACGATCTCAAATCTGAAAAAGTACCAGTGATTCTATTTCTGGCTAACGACGTGGCTTATAAAAAGGGATATTATCTTACTGGCTGGATATATTCGGATTGGTTTATTCTTATATAGTCCATTTCACATCTGGAGTTAGGGGTGTAAACGAGTCGAGTCGAGCCGAGTAGTGCCAAGCTCGAGTTTGACTCGAAAACTAAAACTCGAGCTCGAAGCTCGACTTGAGCTCGGTTGAGCTTTAAATTTCGAGCTCGAGCTCGACTCGTTATATAAAAATCGAGCTCGAAGCTCGACTCGAGCTCGATTATTTTCATATTTAAGGCTCAAACTCGATGAATACTCGACATATCAAGCTCGGCGCGACTCGATTTGTATGAAAATTAAGTAAATATATGTTTATAAAAGGGTAAAAGTGTAATTTAGTTGAAGGCTCGCGGCTTGAAAATACACTCGAGTAGCTCGAACTCGAGCTCGACTCGTTTACGTCTAGTCGATTTCGAGTAGTTTACGAGTCGATCCTGAGTAGCTCGCAAGTTGTCTCGTCTCGTTTACACCCCTAGCCGAAGTTGAATGAAACAAAGCGAATAAGGTATAAAAACGTGCACGAAGCAACAATGAAAGATGTGGATGAGCGTTTACCGTCCTAAAAAAGTGGGATATAATAAAACATCCCGCACGGCCGACGATTCTAAGTAAAATAATGGATATGATGTACACACGCATCATATTACATAATATGATTCTAAAAGAGAAATGGACGGCAATCAGTCCCGACTTTTATCCAGATGAGCAACATCGTGATTATGATCCCATACGAACGTATGAAGAAACGTTAGAAGTTGTTAGAGGGATACACAACCAAACAACTCATCTAAACATTAAAGTCGATTTTTAGTGGAGCACATTTGACCTCGAACAAATGCACACCAATTTGTCACTTTATTTTAGTTTTTATTGTAATGTTTTTAATTTTAATTGAATTATTATGTAATATATTTTTTATTATAAGAGAGAGAGGGGGGGGGGAGGGGAGGGACAGCGAGGTCACTTAGGTTCCTTATACTAGTTGATACAAGGAACATGAGCGACCTACATCTATTCTGCCTACTCAGCTTTCTATCTCCTATACTATTTCAATGACTTACTTGGTGTAATAAGGCGACGTGCATCTTTTTTATATATTTATTTATTTATTTATTTATTTTCAATTTGTTTAACAATCATATTAACACTTCATTAATAATAAAAAATATTACATTAATAATTAATTATTTCTAAAATAAAAAAATATGTCAGTTGAAATGACGGTAACATATTTAGTTATTTATAAACAAAAGTGACAAAAGAAATAAACCTTAAAAACCTACAATGTAAATTAGTTTTATAAAATAAATAAATAAATAAAATAAAAACAAAAAATACTACTCAAAAAAGCAAACCTCAAAGACCTACAACATAAATTAATAATAATAATAATAACAATAACAATAATAATACATAATGAATAATAATACAGCATCTTCTTCATGTATGCCAACCACCCCACACATTATGTAAGGCTTTTATTTAAATACATACATAATATAAATAAAGGATCAGAGTACCCATAAGTAATAAATAATCAATAATAATAATAATAAAATAATAATAAATAGTGTTGCGTTTTGAAGCAAGCGTTGGCCAAGCGACGCGTTTTCATCCGCCAAATTCATCAATCGACCGACCATCTCCATAGCGATCGACGCCGACATGCTGGAAAAAATTAATCCTAAATCATTACCCTTTTTTAGCCTATTCAACACACGGATCTTGAAAAGATTTAGTAAGAAAATTAAAAGAGATTATGACAAGTTCCCCCGTATTTAAAAATGCAAAATTCCAAAATAAGATTTTTGAACACCAATGGTGTTTCAAGAAATAATCGTGAACATGGCAAAAAGTTATTAAGCAACTAAGATGTACANACCTTAGCTGCATACAAGTGGTTCTTTGATGATGTTTGAAGATTGCGATGTTGTATTTGTACGGGTATTGTTATGACACTTTGTGTCTATACATTGCTCTATTTTGTGCATGTAGTATTTCTCTATTGGACACCTGTGTTGTGATGATATCTATGAAGTTGCATCCTCGCGATTCCGCCTTTGGCGAGGTGTGACAAGTCGATCCTAAGTAGCTCGCGAGTTGTCTCGTCTCGTTTACACCCCTAGCCGAAGTTGAATGAAACAAAGCGAATAAGGTATAAAAACGTGCACGAAGCAACAATGAAAGATGTGGATGAGCGTTTACCGTCCTAAAAAAGTGGGATATAATAAAACATCCCGCACGGCCGACGATTCTAAGTAAAATAATGGATATGATGTACACACTCATCATATTACATAATATGATTCTAAAAGAGAAATGGACGGCAATCAGTCCCGACTTTTATCCAGATGAGCAACATCGTGATTATGATCCCATACGAACGTATGAAGAAACGTTAGAAGTTGTTAGAGGGATACACAACCAAACAACTCATCTAAACATTAAAGTCGATTTTTAGTGGAGCACATTTGACCTCGAACAAATGCACACCAATTTGTCACTTTATTTTAGTTTTTATTGTAATGTTTTTAATTTTAATTGAATTATTATGTAATATATTTTTTATTATAAGAGAGAGAGGGGGGGGGGAGGGGAGGGACAGCGAGGTCACTTAGGTTCCTTATACTAGTTGATACAAGGAACATGAGCGACCTACATCTATTCTGCCTACTCAGCTTTCTATCTCCTATACTATTTCAATGACTTACTTGGTGTAATAAGGCGACGTGCATCTTTTTTATATATTTATTTATTTATTTATTTATTTTCAATTTGTTTAACAATCATATTAACACTTCATTAATAATAAAAAATATTACATTAATAATTAATTATTTCTAAAATAAAAAAATATGTCAGTTGAAATGACGGTAACATATTTAGTTATTTATAAACAAAAGTGATAAAAGAAATAAACCTTAAAAACCTACAATGTAAATTAGTTTTATAAAATAAATAAATAAATAAAATAAAAACAAAAAATACTACTCAAAAAAGCAAACCTCAAAGACCTACAACATAAATTAATAATAATAATAATAACAATAACAATAATAATAATAATAATAATAATACAGCATCTTCTTCATGTAATGCAACACCCACACATATGTAAGGCTTTTATTTAAATAATAATAATAATAATAATAATAATAATAATAATAATAATAATAATAATAATAATAATAATAAATAGTGTGTTTGAACAAGTTGGCCAAGCGACCTTTTCATCCCAAATTCATCCAATCGACCGACCATCTCTAATAGGCGATCGACGCCGACATGCTGGAAAAAATTATCCTAAATCATTACCACTTTTTTAGCTATTCAACACACGGATCTTTGAAAAGAATTAGTAAGAAAACTTAAAAGCAGATTATGACAAGTCGTATTTAAAACATGCAAAATTTCAAATAAATTTTTTGACACCATGTGTTTTCAAAGAAATAATCCGTAACATGCAAAAAGTTATTAGCACACTCAAATGTACAAGCTGTTAAAGCAGGATATACGTAAAATACAACTGATTAATGCATTAATTGAGTAGAGTGTGCAAATAAATTTTGAGAATATGCAAATCACTTCCCTTATCTCAATCACAAGTTTTAAAATTTCTCTGTACTTGACTAACAAATGTCAAATGAAAGTATGAAAGCCAATGTAAGTGATAATCCCTGTCATAATATGCTTTCAAGGAATTTTTACATTTGTTTCATGACTAGATATAAAGTAATAATCCGTACAAATTATGTTCTTAATTTGGGACCTAAAGATTAACTTCATAATGATATCAAAGAAATGAAAAAAGGAATGAATACTTTTAGATGGGGAGTTGATATCCACACCACAAAAAATGATGTGCATACAACAATCATGCATATGTAGTAATGTACTATGTGCGTCACTAATGTGATTTTGTGGTGTGCACATCACTTTTGATGGTGTGCATATCACCTCCTTTTTAGATGGTTAACCTAAATAGAACAAATGAGGTTTTTCTTGTTAAGGTTACTCGGGATGAGTTTATTTTTACTCAAATGTACACTGCCTAAGTAGGATATCCCGTGACTGTTTCTAGTCCTTTCCGTGGCCACCCGCAACATGCGTACCTATTCAGTTTGAGCCCCAGACATTTTGTGAGGACATCAAGGTGTGTGGCCGCTAGGCTATCTTCTTGGTGGTTAAAATCTAGTGTCAACCAGTACTATTTTGAAATATAGTGTCAANTTACATTAATAATTAATTATTTCTAAAATAAAAAAATATGTCAGTTGAAATGACGGTAACATATTTAGTTATTTATAAACAAAAGTGATAAAAGAAATAAACCTTAAAAACCTACAATGTAAATTAGTTTTATAAAATAAATAAATAAATAAAATAAAAACAAAAAATACTACTCAAAAAAGCAAACCTCAAAGACCTACAACATAAATTAATAATAATAATAATAATAATAATAATAATAATAATAATACAACATCTTCTTCATGTAATGCAACACCCACACATATGTAAGGCTTTTATTTAAAAAAGAATAATAATAATAATAATAATAATAATAATAATAATAATAATAATAATAAATAGTGTGTTTGAACAGGTTGGCCAAGCGACCCTTTCATCCCAAATTCATCCAATCGGCCGACCACCTCTAATAGGCGATCGACGCCGACATGCTGGAAAGAATTATCCTAAATCATTGCCACTTTTTTAGCTATTCAACACACGGATCTTTGAAAAGGATTAGTAAGAAAACTTAAAAGCAGATTATGACAAGTCGTATTTAAAACATGCAAAATTTCAAATAAATTTTTTGACACCATGTGTTTTCAAAGAAATAACATGCAAAAAGTTATTAGCACACTCAACTGTACAAGCTGTTAAAGCAGGATATACGTAAAGTACAACTAATTAATACATTAATTGAGTAGAGTGTGCAAATAAATTTTGAAAGTATGCAAATCACTTCCATTATCTCAATCACAAGTTTTAAAATTTCTCTGTACTTGACTAACAAATGTCAAATGAAAGTATGAAAGCCAATGTAAGTGATAATCCCTGTCATAATATGCTTTCAAGGAATTTCAACATTTGTTTCATGACTAGATATAAAGTAATAATCCGTACAAATTATGTTCTTAATTTGGGACCTAAAGATTAACTTCATAATGATATCAAAGAAATGAAAAAAGGAATGAATACTTTTAGATGGGGAGTTGATATCCACACCACAAAAAATGATGTGCATACCACAATCATGCATATGTAGTAATGTACTATGTGCGTCACTAATGTGATTTTGTGGTGTGCACATCACTTTTGATGGTGTGCATATCACCTCCTTTTTAGATGGTTAACCTAGGTTTTTCTTGTTAAAGGTTATTCGGAATGAGTTTATTTTTACTCAAATGTACACTGCCTAAGTAGGATATCCCGTGACTGTTTCTAGTGCTTTCCGTGGCCACCCGCAACATGCGTACCTATTCAGTTTGAGCCTCAGACATTTTGTGAGGACATCAAGGTGTCTGGCCGCTAGGCTATCTTCTTGGTGGTTAAAATCTAGTGTCGACCAGTACTATTTTGAAATCTAGTGTCAACCAATACTTGCGTGCTTGATTACATAACAGGACCATCTTCACACATCACAACATTTATTGACTTGGGGTATATTTTGTCCAAAACAGAAAGCTTTCCATCACTTTACCTATTTTGAAAGAGATTTACTTTATTATTGAGAGCTTAAGATATATATTGAATTGATCGGACAAGGTATAAACATTCGATTCAGTGCATCCCCTACGCTCATCGAACAAAACCTCCTAAAGATTAAATAGTTACTTAGCGGACATATGAAAGTATAAATACGCGACTGATATTATCATATACATGTTTGCTTTCCAAAAACAATATATGAAAAAGCAAACATAAAAAAAAGAAAAATTTTATCCTCAGGGTGTATGCTCATTGAGATATCTTTCTGCAATGGCAGCATGAGTTGCAGCCCCAATAGGAAGTACGTCTTCATCAATCATGAAATATGGAGAATGGCCGGTGTGTGTTGAACCCAAAGTCTCGTTCATTATTCCTATATAGAAAAATGCCGCAGGGACAGCCTCCGAGTAAAATGAGAAGTCTTCTGCTCCCATCATTGGTGGCACCACTGTGAAACCCTCGGGGCCAACGAGCTCAGTCGCAACCTTTCTAACATGTTCATACATCTTCTCATCATTAACCGTTGGTGGATATATAGTTGACTGTTTCTCAAAGAAATCCACCGTTGCTGAACAACTGAAAACGCTCGCTTGTTGTACGATTACCTGTGCTCACATGAAAAGATGCTTAATTAGTACATATAGCGTCAGGGGATTAATAATGGAAAACCACTGAACATTCACCACTTAATCAGATGTTTTTTGGAAGAAACAATATAAGTTTAAGAATTATAGTACGGCCTACAAAGATAAGGAATTCAACTTATCAAAATAGTGAAAGTTTAGTGATAACTATATATCAGAGTATAAGTACACGTTAAATGGGTCAAAATGGTGAAAGTTTACTAATAACGGGTCAAACGGCTAGAACTAAAAATGAAGTTTTAGGATACATGTCAAATGGGTGGAAAACTTACCATAATTGTACTCAGATTTATAAGATCTCTTTAGATTATTTATTTTTAAAACTAAATTACTTAATAACATAGTAGTTCAGTAATCGTACTTTCATGTTTTAGTTTTTAACAGAATATAATAAAACGCGGAAAAGATATTCATTTGGCCGATCCATTTCATCCAGTAGAAATGACATGTTAGACTCGTACCACATGATATACATTAAATGTTTAGGAGAACGGTAACAACTTGCCTCTTCTATTCGTCGAATAAGCTGGTAGAAACTACTGTTGGAAAATGCTCTTAACGTTCCCTTAAGGACCACAGCATCAGACATTACATCAAGATCATCACCACTACTAAAGGTGGTTACGGATACCACTTGTGAATCAAGTGGATTCGATTCTCGTGACACAATCCCTTGCAAGCTTATAACAGCTGCAGAGGCCGCTAGGACTGGATTTGCACCTTGATGTTGTAGATTTCCAGTTCTAGCCCGAATAACAGCTTTAAAAAAACCACAACCAGCAAGAAGTGGACCAGGCCTTGACCCGATCATACCAGTGGTATGCTGATGCGATACATGAGCAGCAAAAATAGCTTCTACATTTTCAAGAGCTCCATCTCCCATCATCCTTTTTGCGCCATTGCCAGCTTCCTCTGCTGGTTGAAATATTAATACAACAGTTCCCTAAACAAACAATAAAGAATAACATAAGATTTTCAGCTAAAACGATTTTATTTATTTATTATTATTATTATTATTATTTTTAATTAGATGCATAGCATAACAATATTTTTTTCTTAATGGAATTTTTTCGCTCTTGGCTGATGGATACACTTACATACCACTAGGTCAAACAACTCAAGTGTCATAACAACATAGTATTGACAACAACTAATGTATTAAAATAATTCGAAAAGAAAATATGGACAAATAATTTGAGACGGAATGAATATTTATTTGCACCATTTTAACCAATTTGTGAGTTAAACCCATTAGACTTATTTGACCGGTCCATTGGAAGACCGAGATTCACAAGTCAACTAACTTTCACACACACAAAAAATACTATTCAACAATTTCGTTTGATTTACCAAAATAGAAATAATACTATTCTGCATGGTCTACCAGTGTACCATAATGTTTAACTAAACCACTTGTCAACTTGTTATATCTTCGATGAGTGAACCAGATGCAGTTGAAGAAAATGTAAAATATTTATGAAATCTTTAGTACTCGTAACAAATTGAAGAGCCAGTTGGTACAAGATCCCAAAAGACGCATATGATTCATTTCCACATGGGCTGTTTATGTGGTCCATATTTTTTATAACTTTTTTTTTATATTATCAAAATAAAAATTAATTGAGAGAACTAAATGTACCTCGTCTAATTTTATGTCTAGAATTATGTAGTACTAGTAACTTTTTTGTCAATTAATGAGTCATTTTTTGATGAAACTAATATAAAGTTGAAACATAAAACTAAAAGGCTTTTCTAAAAATAGTCGTCTTACGTAAAAGTGGTCCACAAAATAGTTATATGGTTTTGAGTTTCAAAATTTAGTTTTGTGCGACTCTATCATATTTTTGATAAGTGGGTTGTTAGATGTTTTTTGTTCGATTAAAGAAACATTTTGTGCGACCATAGATTTTTTGTGCGACTGTTTGTCTTTTTGGAAAAAGACAAATTCTCAAAGAAAACACAAACTTTTTTCGAGATTTATTTATTTATTTATTTATTTATTGAAAATGACAAACGGTCACAAGAAAACCATGGTTGCACAAAATGTCACTTCAGTTGAACAAAAACATCTACCTACCCACTAGACACTTGTAAAATCGCACAGTCTAGCAAGCGCACAAGTCTAAATTTTGAAAAAGAAAAAAATATGTTTATTTTGTAGAATAACAACTCATTTTTGGCTTATTTTTGAAATGGATTCTAGATTTAAACATATACTGCAATTAGTAGTTATCACAATCATTTCACGTCAAAATGAAAACAACTGATTGTCAATTTTATGTCTTAAAAGAATGTAAAACAAACAACTTTTCTCCTGGATTATATATAAACACCCTCGTTTTGTTACATACATAAAAGTGTTTCTTGGCCCTTTCAAATATAAACGTAACTTATACTAAAGAAAAAGAATATGATAGTATTTCATGACTTAAAAGAAAAGAAAAAAAAAACGTGAGTAAATAAATCCTANGTTGAAACATAAAACTAAAAGACTTTTCTAAAAATAGTCGTCTTACGTAAAAGTGGTCCACAAAATAGTTATATTGTTTTGGGTTTCTAAATTTAGTTTTGTGCGACTCTATCATATTTTTGATAAGTGGGTTGTTAGATGTTTTTTGTTCGATTAAAGAGACATTTTGTGCGACCATAGGTTTTTTGTGCTACTGTTTGTCTTTTTCGAAAAAGGCAAATTCTCAAAGAAAACACAAACTCTTTTGGAGATTTATTTATTTATTAATTATTTTTTGAAAATGACAAACGGTCGCAAGAAAACCATGGTTGCACAAAATGTCAAAAAAAAAAATGTTTATTTTGTAGAATAACAACTCATTTTTGGCTTATTTTTGAAATGGATTCTAGATTTAAACATATACTGCAATTAGTAGTTATCACAATCATTTCACGTCAAAATGAAAACAACTATTGTCAATTTTACGTCTTAAAAGAATGTAAAACAAACAACTTTTCTCCTGGATTAGATAAACACCCTCGTTTTGTTACATACATAAAGTGTTTCTTGGCCCTTTCAAATATAAACGTAACTATACAAAAGAAAAAGAATCAGATAGTATTTCATGACTTCAAAAAACGTGAGTAAATAAATCTAACCTTTAGAAGATGTTGACGAGACTTCAAAATCTTTGCGGCTCCGAGAAGCATTGTCACGTGTGCGTCATGGCCGCACGCGTGCATTTTTCCAGCCACCTTACTTTTATGGTCCCA
The DNA here is from genome assembly GCA_014162995.1 of Artemisia annua. NCBI lineage: Eukaryota > Viridiplantae > Streptophyta > Magnoliopsida > Asterales > Asteraceae > Artemisia > Artemisia annua. The sequence goes on along the minus strand of LBNU01036089.1, from coordinate 30,749 downwards.
CTCAACAGCTTCCTGTTTAATTCAACAAAATTATTATCTTATCCATAACGAAAAGACGGTGATTTGCACACATGTTTTATTTATTTTCATTTATTATTATTTTTTAATTTGTATAATTTAGTGTACAGGTTGTCAGAATAGAATCTATGTTTAATGTATAAAATGATGTGTCTCAATTTAAAAGTTTGCGTGTACAAGTCAATTCTCATGAATTTCATTAAAAAAAAAGATCATTACATAGATTTCATAAATTCATGAACTTATAAAACTTTTCATTCACATTTTTTTTTTTTTTTTTAGTTTATGTAAAAATAACTAGGGATGTCCAAAAATAGATTTAAAAGTTTCTAATTTTAGAAAGAAAAAGAAAAAACAACCTGTATAGGCAAAGCATCCATATCAGCTCTAAGAGCAACAAACGGTGGTCCACCAGTACCAATAAGAGCTCTAACACCAGTAACAGCCATAGGAAACCGATATTCGATGTCCATTTTTCGCAACTCGTTGCGAACAAGCTGACTAGTCTCAAACTCTTCAAAAGCAAGCTCAGGATACTCATGTATCCTCCTTCTCAATGCTTTTAACCACTTAACATTCTCTACACCTTTTGCAAAAGCCAAAACATCCTCAGAACAAGTTTTCGACCAAATCTTGCATGTTTCTAACCCAGACTCCACCCTAGGATGGTGGAAAACAATTGGTGTGGTGTTTTTTAACGTTTGAACATCGTGTGAATGCAAACTAGAGGATTGCTGGAGCGAAAACGGGTGATCGGTGACCGCGGCCACTGCGGATATCGCGATTGCAATGAGAATTAAGGTTGTTTTCTGGTTGTCCATTTTTGTGTTTGTGTTTGTTCTTTTTTTTCTTGTGTGTGTGTGTGTGTGAAAGGAAAATAAATAGAGTTTTAGTGAGTGGGGGAATATATTAGACATGTGGGGGTATTAAAATAGTGTTGATTTAAAAGAATATTTTTATTTTATTTTTTTGAACGAAAGGAATTTTTTAATACATTAAAGCATATATATTAAAGCACGTGGGATAACACTTGTGTTCATCGTAAAGTTGGGGAATATGAATTGTTTGTTTGTACATGTAGCAGGCCATTTTCCAGTTTTTTATTACCTCCTCCGTCCAATATTTGTTTTCTATATTATTTTTAATCGTTTTAAATTAATTATTTATTTTCAAAAATAAATAAATTTACAGATCAAATTTGTCCTATTACTATTACTTGAGTTTATACAAAATTTAACAAGTTATAAATTAATTTGTTAGGGATAAATTTATTTTTGTGCAAAAATTTAAAATATATATATATATATATATATATATATATATATATATATATATATCTATATCTATATATATATATATATATATATATATATATATATAACAATTTCTTATTTTTTTTATTTTATTTTATTTTATTTTTATTTTATTTTTATTTTTATTTTTTTGCTTTTCAGTGAACAATTATTTGAGTATTAATTTTTTAGCCTAAACTTTTTTTTTATTAATATTATTATTATTATTATTATTATTATTATTATTATTATTATTATTATTATTATTATTATTATTATTATTATTTTAATTTTTAAGTTTAATACTCACGTAATACTTAGGAGATTGAGACAAAAGACTTGTTTATGTACTTAAATCAAACTAGTTGAAATTAAATCAGAAGACTTGTATTATTGTTGTATCTCATGTAGTTTAAGAATGTTTTCTAATCAGATTGCTCGTGAGTTCAAATTTTGTTATTTTCTTATTTTTTTTATTTTTTATTTTTTTTTATAAATAAATTTGTGATTTATGTAGTGTGAAATACTTAGGGCCCGCTTGGTTTAAAGTAGGGAAAGTGAAAAGGAAAGGGAAAGAGAATGCAAAGGAATGAGTGAGGTGGGTAAGCAATCTTTTACACCTCAATTTAGTCTATAATGGTTCATTACCCACTACGGAGTAATCAATCCCTTACCCAGGGACGGAGCTAGGACCAAATATGATTGGGTGCACAAAAAAATTTGAACAGTAATACTAGAAACATATTTCGATGGACTGGATGCATTTAAGATAACTTTAGGAAAAATCGATTTTTTTCTCAAAAATTAACACTATATCGAAAAAATCCATGGGGTACCCGGGCACCCGCGGGAACCCCCTTGGCTCCTTCCCTGCCCTTACCCTCCGGCCCCCACTAACCAAGCACATGAATACGTTACTCATTCTCCACCCCCTTAACCACCACCAAGCAACTTCACTTTTTTGTGCCATTAATGATTAATGAATGAAGGCCATGATTCTATTTAAAACAATTGATTGTCTTAGAAAACATTATGTACATAGACACATACTGTAGTAAATTCATTTGTATTTTACTATAGTACATAAATAAATTTTTGATACGCACATGTTCATGTCTCGATGATTTGGTAGACGTGTTCTTTAAAATATTACTGTTCCCGTTGAGAAAAATATTTTTTTTTAGCTCAAATTACTGTTTTCTCTATGAAAGATTAGTAGATTACTATGGTGACGAGTGGGATATTTGATTTTCTTTTTTTCTTCTTTTATTTTTTGAACGAGTGGGATATTTGATTGGGACCGGTTATTTTCACACCTCCAAAAATGATACCATTACCTTTTTTATTTTTATTTTTATTATTAATTTTATTTTTTATTATAAAATTGTGAAACAAAAATATAAAATTTGATAAGTCAAAAGTAGTAAAATACAAAAAATACGAAGCAAAAAATCATAGAAAATTGTCTTGTTCTGTTAATAATGTGGGTAAAATTACCAAGAATATTACATAACATAAATATAAAGTTTGACAAGTTAAAAACAGTAAAATACATAATATACAACACTATTTTATTATGGNTTTTTAAGTTTAATACTCACGTAATACTTAGGAGATTGAGACAAAAGACTTGTTTATGTACTTAAATCAAACTAGTTGAAATTAAATCAGAAGACTTGTATTATTGTTGTATCTCATGTAGTTTAAGAATGTTTTCTAATCAGATTGCTCGTGAGTTCAAATTTTGTTATTTTCTTATTTTTTTTATTTTTTATTTTTTTTTATAAATAAATTTGTGATTTATGTAGTGTGAAATACTTAGGGCCCGCTTGGTTTAAAGTAGGGAAAGGGAAAGTGAAAAGGAAAGGGAAAGAGAATGCAAAGGAATGAGTGAGGTGGGTAAGCAATCTTTTACACCTCAATTTAGTCTATAATGGTTCATTACCCACTACGGAGTAATCAATCCCTTACCCAGGGACGGAGCTAGGACCAAATATGATTGGGTGCACAAAAAAATTTGAACAGTAATACTAGAAACATATTTCGATGGACTGGATGCATTTAAGATAACTTTAGGAAAAATCGATTTTTTTCTCAAAAATTAACACTATATCGAAAAAATCCATGGGGTACCCGGGCACCCGCGGGAACCCCTTTGGCTCCTTCCCTGCCCTTAACCTCCGGCCCCCACTAACCAAGCACATGAATACGTTACTCATTCTCCACCCCCTTAACCACCACCAAGCAACTTCACTTTTTTGTGCCATTAATGATTAATGAATGAAGGCCATGATTCTATTTAAAACAATTGATTGTCTTAGAAAACATTATGTACATAGACACATACTGTTGTAAATTCATTTGTATTTTACTATAGTACATAAATAAATTTTTGATACGCACATGTTCATGTCTCGATGATTTGGTAGACGTGTTCTTTAAAATATTACTGTTCCCGTTGAGAAAAATATTTTTTTTTAGCTCAAATTACTGTTTTCTCTATGAAAGATTAGTAGATTACTATGGTGACGAGTGGGATATTTGATTTTCTTTTTTTCTTCTTTTATTTTTTGAACGAGTGGGATATTTGATTGGGACCGGTTATTTTCACACCTCCAAAAATGATACCATTACCTTTTTTATTTTTATTTTTATTATTAATTTTATTTTTTATTATAAAATTGTGAAACAAAAATATAAAATTTGATAAGTCAAAAGTAGTAAAATACAAAAAATACGAAGCAAAAAATCATAGAAAATTGTCTTGTTCTGTTAATAATGTGGGTAAAATTACCAAGAATATTACATAACATAAATATAAAGTTTGACAAGTTAAAAACAGTAAAATACATAATATACAACACTATTTTATTATGGAGTAAGGAGGGTAGGAATAGTACAACACTATTTTATTTTGGGGTTTTTTAATATGTGCTATTAGGCATATGATAGTAAGTGGGTCCGTGTGTCCTTTTTACTCAAGGATACATAAAAAGGATATAAAAAATGTTTTTTTTTTTTTTTTTTTGGAAAATGACAAAAAAGCTACATAAAAGACACAATGACTCACTTCTTGTCATGTTACTAAGAGCACAAGTTATAAAATCCATTTTATTTTATTCTAGCTATATATTTTCTTCAATTTTAAAATAATGATCCATATTTCTTTTTTAAAATGTCTCAAATTAATAGTTCATTTTTCATTTAAGTATAAAATGAAATATAGTGACGGAATATTCTATTTGAGTGGTTAAAGATTATAGTGGTCCACTTTTATTAAATTGTGTGATTTTGTCTCCTAACGATAATTTTGAAACGGAAAAAGTATACTCGTATATATTTATGGTACATAGGACTTTTGATCATAGCATTACAGTATATATTTTGACCTAATTTGTGTTGTAGGTTTATAGGTCTAAGATTATTCGAGAATGATAATGAGTTTTAAATTCTTTAACCAATGAACATAGTCCTTAATCGAACTAATACCATTCAGAAGATATCGAATATAAGATTTCATTGCACTCAAATAACCCGAGGAATTGACCACTACATAAACGATGGATTCTAATGCTTTTCTCCCATTGTTTATTAATTGATTGCTTAAAATGGAATCACATGTAAAATCGACAATGCTAATAAATGGATTGTTAATTTGCATTTCATTTGTAAAACTCTATAAATTAATCATGTTGAGACCGGGATATTTATTAATTTACCGAGATATTATTATATCGGTAAATTAATAATTATTAATTTAAAGATGTTTTATGTATATCTTTTAAATTTTCAAGTCCAATATACTAGTTACAATGTATGCCAGTTGGAGATAAAAAAATAAATTAGAAAAACATGTTTCAATTAACATTTTATGAATTCAAGACATTGATGAAATTGTGAAATTTTTTAGTAATTATTAATTTATAGTTTCGTTATGACCAATATATATACACTGATTTAAAAGAAATTATTATTTTATTATTTTATCGATTAGTGTCCAAATTTGTACTGGTCCTAAATTGGGACAAGACAAATTATTTAACTTTATCGAGTTTATTAATTTTTTTAGGTTTTACTGTATATTCAAAGTTTGGAATGAGTCAGTTAAAACCTTAGATATGATAACATCATATATACATGAACGATGTTAAACTTAATTTCTGCTGCTTATTATAGTGGTTTCATTAATTAGAGTTATTACAAACTCAACATTATAAGTAGATGACGATATAAAAACCTTAGATAACATTATAATAAAGGGTATGCTTTCTAGCCTTTTTCGAAGTATATAAAGAAAGTAATTAACTTAGTTATACTTTATATGTTTCGTATGTCGATGTTAACTTTATTTTTTAAAAGCAAAAAAGTTATATGACTTACAACTTTGAATAAAACAAAATGACTTCTGATTTTAAATACTTACACATAAAAAGCTTACGTGTTTATTAAATATCCACAACAAAAATTATAAATAATGTCGACTAACACACATAAAAAGAAAGAAAAATGAAGAAAATGGCAACAATAATTCATAAACTCAAATCAAGCTGTTACGAACTAGGACTGTAAATTATCCAAGCGTTCAGTGAACAATTCATAAACTATGCGATAAAATATTCGTTTAGATGCGTTTATTTATTAAATGAACAAATATGAATAAGATTTTATGTTCGTTTGCCTCGTTCTTTCATTTATGTTCATGAACGTCCGATTATACGTTCGTTAATGTTTGTTTATGGTCATTATTTGTTTATGTTTGTATATCATATATTTTTATTATATACTTTAGAAATCGGTATACTCAACCAAACGAACACACATAAAACACAATATTATGTATGTATACTTTTATTTGTCTTCATATGTTCGTTTATGTCCGTTCGTTAACGTTCGTTTAATAGATAAATGAACGGACATAAATGAACACGAACAACGTCATTTTTTAATGAACGAACATGAATAAGGAAATTCGTTCGCTTAAGCGTTCATGTCCGTTCATTTGTTCGGTTAAAATTAAATGAACGACATGAAAAACACGCTCCGTTCGTGTTTGTCCGATTCGTTTACAGCCCTACCTCGAACTTTCAATCTATATTACTGATTACTTACGTATTTTATATAATAAAAGAAATGTGTTTTTACTAAGAATTGAGAAAGAAAAAATGAGACAAAATTACATGTTTCGTCTTTGTGGTTTACTCAAAATTACATCTACCGTCTCTATTCGATTTTAATTACATCATCGATACTTAATTTTTAAACTAATTACATTGATGGTCCATGTCAAACTATATATCAACTGCGTAACAATATATAGTTTTTTATTATACGTATCGTCTATATTTTCTAAACTAGAGACTAATAATGAATATAGTTTGAAAAATAAGGATAATCCATGTGATTAAAATCGAATATGAACGATGAGTGTGATTTTAGGTAAATTACAAACCGAAACATATAATTCTTTCGAAAAATAAACATAAGATAGAAACCAATTAATTTTTTTGATTTTGGCAAAATATGACCTTAAATTCTTAGAGTAATTCATGTGTTTTGGGCAGTCTATTTAATATGTGTGATAAACTTTTTTACATTTGAAGTAAGCTGAATAGATTGATTTGTTAATATAAAAAGAGGTAAATCGAAAAACCAAAGCATCTCATTGTTATGTTGTTCAAACTAGCACAATAGTTAAGAGAAAATTATCAACGTTAACACTTTATGACCGTATATTACAAAAACAATCATTTTTTTTTTTTTTAACGGAGGCATTATATAAAAAAAAGCTAGCAAAAGCTAGCAAACCAATAATTACATAGGAGGAATATCAATAGGGTTCCTTAACCAATCTATCCATCTAAATCTATACATATGATTTCTAGATGAAATCCAAAAGAACGATTGATGGACAATTAAATCCCAAATATTTGCCTTTTTAGGTTTACTTGGCGAGAATATCGAAGCGTTACGAAAAAACCAAATGAACCACATCATGATAGAAGCAACCCCTTCAAAAATAGTCCTAGAACGTTTCGACATATGAGCGGCATCTAACCAAGTAAACCATTCCTGAATAGAAGCAAACTCAGGAAGATCCATAGAAACCCATCTCGCCAATGATCTCCAAAGATCTTTTGCCATCTCGCATGAGAAAAATAGATGATCTACGCATTCAACATGATCATTACAAACCGGGCAAAGCAAGGAATCAATTTCAATGCCCTTGCTATCCATGTTGTCCAAAGTAGGAAGTTTGTTAAGCCGTAGCTTCCATATGAAAACATTAACCTTAATAGGAATACATCTCACCCATCTAGTTGATGAAAAATTGCCAAGAAGAGTTTTTTCATCAATGTAATGCCTCGCGGAGGCTACTGAAAACCCGGAAGAACACAACCCCCATTTCCAGCTATCGGCCGAGTCGGTAAGATTCACATCTTGGATAGACTGAGTCATAGCATTAAACTGGGTCAATTCTGCTCCACTACGAGGAAGTCTTCTAAGCACATTGGACCAATCCTCAATACGATAAGGTTGAGCAACAGAACACGACTTATCTTGATCTAAAGCAAAAATACGAGGAAAATTTTCATTTAAAGGACGATCCCCACACCAAATGTCTATCCAAAATTTAGTCAAGTTCCCGTTCCCAACAGATCGAGAACACATACCTAGAAGATCTATGCCCTTATCTTGAAACTGAGGAATTAAGTGGATTATGGCTGACCAAGGGCTGTAAGACGATCTCCATGCCCTTCCAGTACCCAAACCTCCATCTTGGCCATGAATTTCTTTGACCACATTAACCCATAGATCATTAGAGTTATTTTGAAACCTCCAAATCCATTTAAAGAGTAAAGCTGCATTGAACGCAAAGATGCTTAATACCAAGGCCACCCATCGCCTTACTAGCTAGACAAGATTTCCATTTGACCCAAGTAATCTTTTTATCATCCATATCCCCTCCAATAAAGAATCGATTACGCATAGATTCTAAACGATTTTGAATAGTAATGGGTATCCAATACAAAGACATATAGTAGGTAGGGAGATTACCTAGAACTGCCTTGATGAGAGATAATCGCCCACCAACTGATAAGAGCTTTGCTTTCCACCGAGACATTTTAGATTCAAACTTCTGAACAATAGGCTTCCAGTTTTCACATTTCCTCATGTTACCTCCAACCGGCCATTATTAAGAATTCCTGATTTCGCCTTTCCTGGTTCTTCAATCCAAGTGCCATTATTAAGAATTCCTTTGATGGCACTTTGACGCCTTTTTTTCTTTAGCAAACCATGGAAAAAAGAGGTGTTTTCGTCAGCCGCGCACTTCATTATGTATACATTCTTGGAGGCGCGATTCACGTCAGCCGCGCGCTCGTGTTCTTGGCGCGCTCATCATGTTGCGCGCGCGCCCCAGTTATCTGTTTCCTCGGTTTTTGATTTAATGAATACCCATTAAGGATCTTGGATTGAATTTCACTTATTTGTATGATATGAATGAACTAAGTGATTTTTTTATTGAAAAAAGAAGATAATTAATGTGTTTGTGTTTTTGTGTTGTGATGATTGAAATAGATAAAATCTAAAGGATAGACAAACATGTAGTTTTGATCAATGTTTTGAAAATTGGGTTTTTAATCGACCCGGTCGAGCCATCGGGTTATCGGTTCAGCCGGTTCGACCGCCAAGTCAACCTGGTTCAACCGGGTGAACCCGGTTTTCTACAAAAATGAAAAAAGCCAAACTCGGCCGGGTTTCGAGAACCGGGTTAACTTGGGTCACTTAAAACCCGGCGGGTCTAACCGGTTAACTCGTTTTTAAAAACCTAGTTTTTGTTTACCCGTTTTCTTGGTCGAAACCGGTCCAACTAGTTAACCCGGTCAGGTCGACCCGGGTTTTAAACATTGGTTTTGATAACACATATCAAACTAACTGCAAAGTTGTCATTCACACACAGTTTGGAAAGCGTATTGTGACTTTTGCAATAAGAAGCCATGTAGACGGGGCGAGTAAGGGCGCTGCGCACGCGCGCAGATAGGCCATTTCGGCGAAAGTTGAAATTTTAATCGAATCGTATAAATGAGATAGGTATTGGTCTATTTAGATAAATCTTTTTAATAATTAGCCGACGTCTCTTAAGTTCGATGTAACTTTCTAACTTCAGTTTGTTATTTTAGCTAAAACAAATGTTCAACAAGTTGCAGGAGCAACTAGGTGTGATAGGCAACGTGGCTATTTGGGTCTATATATGGATAAAAGAGAGTATGCCTATGAACCTTTTAAATATTGGTTTGCAGTCTTTTTTCAAAATAATTTACTCCTACTAATTTCGCTCTTTAAAGAATTCGAGACTTTTGTAGGTTGTTTTGAATTGTTATATTCCTTTGTTTTCTTTCTATTTTAATTTTAAATACAATCATAAACGAAGCAATAGCTGCAATACAAGTTCTGATATCAAATATGGATTTATCTCTCTCTCTCACGGTTTACATTTTTCTTGCTAAAAATGTGGGAAACGGTGTACACTTTTATTATAAAATCAGATTAGAATAATAATAATAAAATTAACAGAAATCAAATAACAGAAATCAAATACAGACAGAATGTGATTAAATAAAGAAAATAGTAAAGGAGAGAACGAGGCTCGTGTTAGACACGATTCCCTTAAAACAGATTCGCCGTCTGTTTCCCAGGGTACAACGTCCAAAGCTGTTGTACAGCCGGACTTGACTTACTTGCCTGAAAGATCACGGAAGTTCTTGTGTGCTTCTGATCGATGGAACTGGTGGAAATCGTCTGGAATAGAGTTACGTTTCTGTGTCGAAAACTGAATGAGAAGCGTTTATTATATAGGCTAAACCTACCTTGCTCACCAAGACAAGATGTCGGCCAAAAATAAACTGATTACGATATCTTTCTTTTATTTAACCGATTCTGTAAAACTTATTCACCAAGTTTAAATCAGTTTCTTAAATAAAAAGATACACAAAATATTCTGTAAAACTTTTCCACAAAGTTTAAATCTATCTCTAAAATAGATTTACAGAAACTGGAAAGAAAGACCCCCGAATCTGCAACAAAAAGATACGTACGTATGCGAGATTTCGGTGCTGCATTCGTGTCCGCAGGTCGCGCGGCCCCGCATGAGTTCAGAAGCTTCGAACCCATTTTGGCCCAGAAATCCTGAAATCTGCACCCCCCACTGCGCGCACGTAGGAGTGGGAGCATAGCTCACCTAAAGGAATTTGGAAGCTAATGCCAACATTCCCTTATAAACAAGCATCCACTTCTTGTTTTGAGCGATGTGGGATTTTTCCATTTTCGTGTTTCACATGCCTCACTTTGAGACACGATATCTCATTCATTTCTAATCCATTTTGGACATACTTTGGCTCGTTACGAAGCTCTCTTGGAGGAGAACATAACGCCCCCAACAAACACTAATATATATAACATATACATATATTAAATTATGTCCAAACTTTGCAAAAACTCATTTTGCAAAACTATTTTTCCAACAAAAGAAACCAAATTTTAGAATCAAATTATGTGTAACAACCTGTAATAAATCGTTATAGATGGACTTCTGCTAGCTGAATTCTCCAAAATCTGTTGAAAAAGACTAAAAAGATAGTTACATACTTACATAACATTAGCTATCGAGCATGTATATATTAAAATCACAAGTATGACACTCCCATCGGACTTAATTTGTTGCATTTTCTTAGAGTTTATAGCAACGACTAATATTTTTCAATTATTGAGTTGTGGAGGCTAATAAAATTTAGAATGACTTGACGAACCTTGGTATCAGTTCCGCCATATAGACTTCGACATGAGGCCCCAACAGGTGGCTCCCCTTGGGCAGAAACTAGAATGATTGGTTTGAGTTCATATGGAGTTCTAACTCGAGAATGCTATCTTAGTAAATACGGTAGTGTTTCAGTTTTTCACCAATATTCATAAACATCTAATATAATTTTAAATGTTTGTACTTTTGTGTTTGGGTTTGTATATCGTGCAGTTAACACATAACTTGTTCAGGCTGCCAACTCTTGTCAAATGGTATTACATGCGAAGGGTGTCCGACTTTACGTAGGTGTTGTGTTGGAATCCGTTTTCCTAACATCAACGACTACGATACACAAGACGAATTGAAGAAGAGCCAAGAAGATAATGGTGCAAGAGAAATAAAAGATATTGAGTTGCCGATTTTTTATTTTTTTAACTTTGTTCATATTTGTACCCATCAAACATGTTAAATGATAGTTACCAAAAAATTTGTTATTCTATGTTCAGAGATAATTTTTTGGTTAACAGAAAAAAGTATCAATGAGTTACGGTGTCCCACTAGACACACATTTAACCGTAATTAACTAACACACAACTTATTTCAAATCAAAAATTCATTTAAGTCTTCCTAATTATATTTATAGCTTAGCATGCCTAATGAACACACGTCAAAAATACCTTTTATTGCATCTTCATCATAGCACATCATCATATACAAGTATACAACTTGGAACATACGGAAGTCTCCTTAGAAACAATTTCTCTACTTTTTGGTTGGTTTATCCTTACACACACTCACACTCATAAAAAAAATTCTCTGCTGAATGAAACGTGCATACCCAAAAGTATACCAGCAAGGCCAATGAGTGTTGATACAAAAGTTGGGCGTTCCTTATTTGGGTTCTTGTTCTTGTACCAATTAGATCTTAATGCTTGAGACCTGCGCACTAAGAAAGCAAACAAACACCGTTAGGCTTATCGTGGGATTGTCTTCCACGATTATCCTCCGGCGTGAGAGTAAGTAATCGGTTTTAGGGTTGTATTGAAGAGTTAGGGTTGTAAATCGTACCTTTGTGAGAGTCGAGGTGCCCTCTATTTATGCACACGAAATCCTTGTTGATTTCGTGTTCCCCAATCTTCGGTGTATCCCGCGTAGGGCGGTTAATCGATATATATCCCATAAATAGAAGATATCCTATCAAAAACCATAAATAACATTGGGTTTGGGCCTTGTAAGCCCAAACCGTTATTGTCGCAGCCCACCCGTGATGGGTTCTGGCGTTAGTAGTATCCGTAAGCCGGGTTCGTGACCCGAATGAAGACTATACGTCATCATGTCCCCCCAGACTAGTATGCGCAGGGTACAACCCGCGGATGCTAGACTAATAACAGGAACAAAAAACATTTCTTGTAGCGGGGAAGTTTCAAGTTTTCCCGCGTAAAAGATATGCAATTAACCTAGTCCAAATAAGTCCAAGATAATACCTCGGAAATCGTGGGGATAGGGTGTAACGTGTCATGTCTCTTGGTCTTCTTGCTACACGATTAGGCCAAGTGGGGGACACGTGTCGATCATCCATGAGAGTAGTAACCGTATAAAGGGTTCTCTTCATTTCACCGTGATTTACACAGTGAGAGAAAAAATAATTTTCCCAACCCGCCATTTTCGAATCTTAATATCTTTCGATCAAAAATCATCATTTGCGAAGGTATTCAGCGTGTGCGCTAGTAACCTTTCTCTATTCTGAACATGGTTAAGCAATTGTCCGAATTCCATTCCGATATGGAAGAGGATGAACTCCGTGAGTTCACCTCGGATTACTATATTCTGTTCGCGTTGCACCCGGATATTCCAGGAGCAAATGCGTCTATAGCGGACTTCCCTGTAGGGAAAATAGGGGTATACACGCGCTTCTTTGAGTTTGCCAACCAGCGCGTGCCCCTTTCAATATTTCTGTGCGATATCCTTAGTTTTTATCGTATTCATATTTCCCAGCTGCACTGTTTAGGCGCAGCGAAAATAACCAATTTTGAGGTTAACTGTCGCTTGTTAGCGATTAATCCCACCGTAAATTTGTTCCGCGCGTTTTATCATACAACGTGGTCAAATGGGTGGGTTACTTTTTCCAAGCGCACGGGTCCGCTGCAGTGCTATACCAAGAAGATAGACGCGCTTAGAAACTGGAGAGAGAAATTCTTTTGGATAGATAATGTAGTATTCCCATGGGAGTTTGATTTCTATACCCAGGGATCTTTGCCAAGAGATGAGCGCCCACTCCCCGGGACATATAACGCAGGTGATGCGGATACAATAAATACGAACCGCATCCCGATAAACTCCTATCCCGAAGAGTTCTTAGTGCACGTCGGCATTAGTCGTAACTACTTCGGGTTTCCGGACGAGGTGCCAACCTTTTTGGATGCGAACAACCGGGGTGGGTGCTCATTTGTCCTCCTCCTTTACTTCGTAGTGTAAGTTTTTCCTTGCTCTTGTAGATTTGCTGACCTTCTTTATTATTTGGCGTTTTGTTGCGCAGAGATGGATTTGTTTGGAGTTGTGAACCTTGCTGAGCCCAAGCAAGTGACTGTAGGTGTGCGCCCCCTGAGGGACGGTGAAACACCCATTCTAGATGCAACTGCGGGGCGTGTCATGGAAATTGCACTAGAAGGTGAGGTGTCAGGGGAGGGTCCCCACGTTGCCTTAGAGGCAACCCCAATCCGTGGTCATCCAGAGCCTAGGGCGCAGTCCCCTGACGCAGAGCAGTCGGTGACTAAGTCCTCAGACAGTGTGCGCATCACGAGGGTTGTAGATGCACCTGAGCAGGATAGCAGAGGTTCAAAGCGGAAAGAGCCTGCTGGTGGTTATGATGGCGCGAGTACATCCCGAAGGAAGCGCCGTGTTATCCGTGATGAAGAATCGTCCTCGGAGGCTGCTGTAGAGAAGGATGTGGCTGAGGCCTCTTCCCCCAAGTAAGTAACCAAACTTGTGTAGATGTCTTTCTTTCTCTTCTTTTTTTTTATTTTTTATTTTTATTTTTATGTATATATCCCTAGCTGATCCTCTTGAACTGTTGTCTTTACTGTGCAGCGTTGAGGATGTTGATGATACCACTGCGCATATGGAGAGGTCGCCCCCTTTGGTGAGTTCTATGCATGGGGACGAGCTTAAGGCTTCTGAGGAGGTGTCCACCGAGCAACTGATTGAGGAGTTGAGTGTTGCTGCTAAGCGTCAAGCCTCATTAGTTGCTCAGCTCAAGGATAGGCACGCGGGTGAAGGTAGCCTTTGTGCGCAAAAGGACGGGGAGATTACCTTTTTGAAGCAACAGCTGGCTGAGGCCCATGCTGAAGTGGCATCGACCAGTGCGCATGCTCGAAGGCTCGCCGAGGAGAAGTTGTCGCTTATGGCTGGACTGGATAGAGAGCGCACTGATTTTGAGAAGTACAAGACCAGTTGCCTTTGGGCGCTGAAGTACTTGGAGCAAGGCAAGAGTAGGCTCCTTGCCAATTTGGATGAGGTTCGTCAGTTTGTGCAGAGTTCGCTGGAGAAGCAGGAGAGCAAGCTGCGCAAGCTCAGCATTGAGTATGACGAAGAGTTGTACCCTCACCTGTTGTCAACCGTTGCTGAGCGCAGGTAGTATTCTATTTTTTTAATGCCTTTTGAATCCGGTCTTCCATGTATGTATTAGCTTAGCTATTTTGAAGCTAATGGTGTTGCTTTTGCAGGTGGTTGATTAGTCATGGTTTGCGACTTGCTGCCTTGAGCACTTTGGAGTCTCAAGAGGTTACTGGTGCTTTTGGGGATGTGGTGAACTGTGCGCTGGCGCGTGGTAAGTCTCAGGCTATAGAGGAGCTTTGTGAGAGCAAGCTGTTAGATATGCCTGCTATACAAGTGCCCGGGTATAATGCCGATGCCTATGGCGAACTTGTTGCTGCCATGGGGAGGATGAAGCTCTTAGAACTTCCCCATATCGCGCAACTGGAGCGCGATCAAGATTACCCGATAGATGTAATCATGCAGGGGTTAACCTTGGTGAGGCATACAAGCGAAGGTGCTGAGGAGCAGCTTGATTATTTTTTGAAGCCTAATGAGTCGCAGCTGCAGGTTCCCATTTATGTGTGACCTCATGATATCCTGAATCCCTTCCGTATTGAAAAGGAAAATCCTTTGAAGGAGTCCTTATAAGCTCATGAGATGAGGTTGGCAAAGAAGAAGGGTATTAAAGGGAAAGCCATCCTTTGCGGTGTTGGTGCTACGCATATTCCCAGATATGATGGAGTGCCCGTTAGTGTGCCAACGGTTGCCCCCGCAGATGCTGTTTTGCTGCAGAGGCTCGGGGAATCTGGGAGTGCTGTAGTGCAGGATGGCAGTTCCAAACTTAGGCGCACTTCTAGTATTTAGGTCTTTGGATCGTGCCTTTTTCTTTGCAATAAGTTAACACTTTTGTGCTTGTAATGACTCGTTGTCTATAATAGAATTTTGTATAGCTTTGCTTTGTGTAAACTCGTGGCTTAAAAGAAACAAGGCTGGCTTTATATGCGTATTTGTTTTTAAATGCTTGCACTTAGCTTATTGCCTTTTTCAAACATGTTATGCAAACTTTCTCCATAGTGTACATAAGATCTTATAGTGAGTATGAACTCGTGGCTCATCAACGAATTTGATTTTTGAAGTTTGTACTTAGTTATTATCTTCCAAGAGATGTCTAAAAAATCAAATCCTTATAAGCGTGCTTAGTAGAATCCATAATCGTGTAGTAAATTTTACAAGTGTTATGGGTTGGTACGCAGCGTACTGCGAATGCCATATTAAGGGGCCAAGAGTCTTGGCTCCTAAGTTGTTAAACGCGCACAGTGTGCTATATTGCGCATCTGTCGTGAGGTGCACAATGAACTTACGCCAACGTCTTAAGCGTAAGGTGTTTAACAAGGATGCGTGATCCGATGTTGATGGTTTTGCAACCCTCTTACTCAACGAGTTATTTAGTAGGTTTACTCATCCTTTCTGCCATCGTGGATCTTAAAATGCATGCACGCCATGTAGGCAATAGATGAAAGAACAATATTGGAACATAAATAAAATGTAGACAATAAAGTTTGATGTGTCGCGGAGTTAGCTAGAAACCGCGATTGTTTTATTAATTCTTGCAAGTTTTTTGAAAAAAGAAAAGAAACATATTCCTAAAAAAAACATAAATACACTGACATTTATTGAGCACTTATTAAAGTGCAGAGGTGTCTGTGTGCGGGCCATAGCCTTTCCTAAACATAGCATCTTTTGAGATTACATATGTTCCATGTGCGTTGTAGCTCCTGGCCATCTTTGTCACGCAGCTTGTATGCGCCATTTCCCAGTGCTTCGATGACCTCGTAGGGTCCTTCCCACTTTGGTCCAAGCTTTATTGTGTCTTCTACGTGGGTTGCATCGTTTGCGCGGTATACAAAGTCACCTGGCCTGAATGAAATGTTTCGTACTTTAGCATCGTAGTATCCCTTCATCTTTGACTTGGCTTTTGCTTCGCGTATAGCTGCGCGTTCGCGTCTTTCTTCCAGTAGGTCCAAGTCTATACGCCTTTCATCATCATTGGTTGCCACGTTAACTTCCGTAGTGCGGATTGTTGGCATCCCAATTTTGGCTGGTATGACCGCTTCTGTCCCGTAGACAAGAGAAAAAGGGGTGTCCCCGTTGCTAACTTTGATTGTTGTGCAGTGCGCCCATAGTACATGTGACAACTCGTCCACCCATCTTCCCTTGTGGATGTCTAGGCGCGCTTTGATTCCTTCTCCCAGGCTACGATTTGCACGTTCAACTAATCTGTTGGTTTGTGGGTGTTTCACTGACGCGAAGTGTTGTGTTATGTTTAACTGTGCGCACCAGTCTTTGAATGGGTTATCACGGAATTGTTTTCCGTTATCTGAGATAATTTCTCCAGGTAATCCAAAGCGGCATACTATGTTGTCCCAGACGAAGCGCTTCACTTGATTACCTGTGATTGTTGCCANCGTGATCCGATGTTGATGGTTTTGCAACCCTCTTACTCAACGAGTTATTTAGTAGGTTTACTCATCCTTTCTGCCATCGCGGGTCTTAAAATGCATGCACGCCATGTAGGCAATAGATGAAAGAACAATATTGGAACATAAATAAAATGTAGACAATAAAGTTTGATGTGTCGCGGAGTTAGCTAGAAACCGCGATTGTTTTATTAATTCTTGCAAGTTTTTTGAAAAAAGAAAAGAAACATATTCCTAAAAAAAACATAAATACACTGACATTTATTGAGCACTTATTAAAGTGCAGAGGTGTCTGTGTGCGGGCCATAGCCTTTCCTAAACATAGCATCTTTTGAGATTACATATGTTCCATGTGCGTTGTAGCTCCTGGCCATCTTTGTCACGCAGCTTGTATGCGCCATTTCCCAGTGCTTCGATGACCTCGTAGGGTCCTTCCCACTTTGGTCCAAGCTTTATTGTGTCTTCTACGTGGGTTGCATCGTTTGCGCGGTATACAAAGTCACCTGGCCTGAATGAAATGTTTCGTACTTTAGCATCGTAGTATCCCTTCATCTTTGACTTGGCTTTTGCTTCGCGTATAGCTGCGCGTTCGCGTCTTTCTTCCAGTAGGTCCAAGTCTATACGCCTTTCATCATCATTGGTTGCCACGTTAACTTCCGTAGTGCGGATTGTTGGCATCCCAATTTTGGCTGGTATGACCGCTTCTGTCCCGTAGACAAGAGAAAAAGGGGTGTCCCCGTTGCTAACTTTGATTGTTGTGCAGTGCGCCCATAGTACATGTGACAACTCGTCCACCCATCTTCCCTTGTGGATGTCTAGGCGCGCTTTGATTCCTTCTCCCAGGCTACGATTTGCACGTTCAACTAATCTGTTGGTTTGTGGGTGTTTCACTGACGCGAAGTGTTGTGTTATGTTTAACTGTGCGCACCAGTCTTTGAATGGGTTATCACGGAATTGTTTTCCGTTATCTGAGATAATTTCTCCAGGTAATCCAAAGCGGCATACTATGTTGTCCCAGATGAAGCGCTTCACTTGATTACCTGTGATTGTTGCCACTGGTTTTGCTTCGATCCATTTGCTGAAGTAATCTATTGCAACGATGAGGAATTTCAACCCTCCTGCTGCCACTGGGAAGGGGCCAGCAATGTCGATACCCCACTTGTAGAATGGCCATGGCGAAGTAATGGGTGTTAGCTCTTGTTGCGGTCGTCGTGGGATTGGCCTATGTACTTGGCAGTCGTTACACTTCCTTATCATATCCTGTGCATCACGGTGCATAGTTGGCCAATAGTATCCTGACCGCAAGGCTCGTGCTACAACGGACCGTGGTCCCGCGTGCATGCTGCATGAACCAGCATGGATCTCTCGGAGTACGTAATCTGCTTGAAGAGGTCTGACGCACCTAAGCCATAGCTGTAAGAATGAACGTCTGTATAGGATGCCATCTCTGAGCTCGAAGCGCTGCGCTGTGCGCCTTATACGTCTAGCTTCCTTTTGCTCGTGGGGTAGTATGCATTTGCTTATGAATTCGATGATAGGGGTCATCCATGTAGGACCTTGTTCCTCTATCACCGTAGATACCTCCATCTGTGAGATGGATTTATCTTTGAGAATTTCCACCAATACCTGTTTTGACAGGCGCGCGAAACTTGTGGAAGCAATCTTGCTTAGCGCATCTGCTTTTTTGTTTTCCCCTCTAGGGACTTGTTTGATTATGAATCTGTCAAATCCTTGGATTAATGATTTTGTCTTTTCTAGGTATTGGATCATATTATTTTCTTTAGTCACGTATTCTCCTGACACATGATTGGCTACCAATCGGGAATCCATGTTCGCCTCTAGGTTGCGTACGCCCATTCGTGTTGTGATGCGCAGTCCAGCGATTACCGCTTCGTATTCTGCCTCGTTGATCGTGGCTGTGAATTCAAACCGCAAGGCGTAGGTGAATTCCATTCCCTCTGGGTTATTGAGAATAAGGGCTGCGCCTGAGCCATCCACACATGAGGATCCATCCGTGAATAGGATCCATGGTTCCTGTAGTTCCTTAGGCTGTGAAGGTACTTCATCGGTATCCGGTTTCTCGATGATGAAGTCTGCTAGAACCTACCCTTTAACCGCAGTGCACGGCCTATAGGAGATGTTATGCTCACCTAGCAATACACTCCACTTCTGCAATCTCCCAGATGCGTCAGGCTTGGAGATAACTTGCTTGATGGGTTGGTCTGTGATTACCACTATGGGGTGCGCTTGGAAGTACCTGCGCAGTCTTTTAGCTGCAAACACTAGTGCAAAGACCAATTTTTCCATTGGCCTGTAGTTAATCTCCGTTTTCTTAAGCGCTTTGCTCACGAAGTATACTGGTGTTTGTACCGAATTTCTATCTGTTAGTAGCACTGCGCTGACTGCTCCATGAGTCGCGGATAAGTACATGATCAACTCTTCCCCTGGTCGGGGTGCGACTAGCTTGGGGAGCGCCGCTATATGCTGCTTGAGCTGGATTAAAGCTTCTTCTGCTTCCGTGGTCCACCGAAAGTCTCCCTTCTTTGTACACTTCTTGAGTGTTTTAAAGAGTGGGAGTGATTTATCCGCTGATTTGGACAGGAATCTGTTTAAACCAGCTAATTTCCCATTCAGAGATTGAACTTCTTTCAGCATGCGTGGTGAAGGAAGTTGGCTCTATCAAGTATCCTAAGAACATGCCTTCTGTGGTGCCAAAAGTGCATTTCTTAGGATTTAATTTCATGTTGATCTTTCGTAATGTTCTGAATGTTTCTTCAATGTCGCGCACCATTTCATCTTCAGTATGGCTTTTGATGACCAGGTAATCCACGTAGACTTCTAGGTTGCGGCCCACATGCTTTTCAAATGCATTGTCTACCAAGCGCTGGTAGGTGGCGCCCGCATTCTTTAGTCCCAAAGGCATCTTCGTCTAGCAATAGACACCTTTGCTCGTGTAGAAAGCTGTCTTTTCTTCGTCTTCCTTAGCCATTTGGATTTGGTGGTATCCTTTATATGCGTCCAAAAAACATTTAAAGGGATATCCGCACAAGGACTCCACTTTCCAGTCTATCTCTGGTAATGGGTAGCAATCCTATGGACATGCTTTGTTAAGATCAGTGAAGTCTACGCACATCCGCCAACTGCCATCACTCTTTTTAACCATTACTGGGTTAGAAAGCCAGTCATGGTAGTAGACTTCTCGCATGATGCCCGCGTCCACTAGCTTATGTACTTCCTCCAAAATGGCCTTTGCGCGCTCTGGAGCTTGGCCGCGCTTCTTCTGCCTTACTGGTGGATATCCTTGTCGGATTTGCAACTTGTGTTCTGAGATTGACCGCGGTACGCCAGTCATGTGCTTTGGTTCCCATGCAAAGACATCCAGATTCTTTTGCAGGAGTGCGCACACGGCTGCTTTGCCCTTATCTGACAGCGAGCCCCCAAGCGATACCTGTTGTTCAGGGTAATCGGGGTGGATTGCTACTTTTAGGTTCGGTATTTTGGCTGCGCCATGTTCTGGAGTGTGTGTCGTTTCACATGTAACCGTGTTACATTCTTCAGGTGGTACAGCGTTATTGTAGAGGGTGACAATGCCGCCTTCTACTGGGAATTTGAGCATCCCATGTGCTGTGGATGGTACTGCGCGTATGGATGATATTCCCGATCTTCCAATGATGCCGTTGTATGGCGAGGGAGACCTAATCACCATGAAGTTCATCCAGGCTTTTGTGGAGTGCTCCTTATTACCGACCATAACTAGCAGCCGTAGTTGTCCCATTGGCCATATCTTTTCTCCTGTAAAGCCCGTCAATGATGTCGCGGCGGGGACTAGCTGACTCTGTATCTCAGGTCGTAACCTCTTGAAACAATGTTCGTACATTATATCCGCGGATGCCCCTCCATCAACGTACATTCGGTGGATATCGTGACCCCCCGCGTTTATTTCGATGGTGAGTGGTTCCGCCACTGCGTTGTCCGCAGTCAAAGTGGGAAAAGAGATTTCATTACCGGAAGAAAATCTTTGGCTGATTTTTTGCTTGACCTTGCGCTGCCATGATTGTATCATGTAGATTGTGTCAGCTTTATCTTTAGGTGCTTCCTTTTTATCCACGGTCTTTTGTCTGTCTTTCCCATCTTTGATGTTCTTAACTAAGTGATCCATCCTGCCCTCTTTCACTAATTTGTCAATTAGTTGGCGCAATTGGACGCACTCATTTGTGGTGTGGCCCTTCTGTCCGTGATATTCACAATATCCATTCCCTGTGCGCTTTCCTTCTGGGGTGCGCATTGGTGGGGGTTTAGGGAAGTTTGCGCCTTCTGTTGCAAATATCTCTCTTGGAGTTTTTATCAACGGGGTATATTTGTCGTTTCCCCGTGCGCCTCCATCATTGCGATAGTTCTTACTACGATTACCGCTCTGGTCATTGGATTGTTTCCTTGACTGTTCTTGCGGTCTGTAATTCGAGTATCCTTTTTTGCTATCTGCGGCGGCAGCTTCACCTTGGACGAAGGACCTTGTGCGCTTCATTAGTTCATCAAAGGTTTGGGGAACCTTATCATTTAATTTCCTAATGAGCTCGGGGTTATTAATCCCATTCATGAACCCTGAGATTTTTAGTACTTCAGGACACGCCTTGACATGTATACATTCGTCCTTAAAGCGCTCCATGTAAGCACTCATTGATTCCCCTTGGCGCTGTTTTATTCTGGCCAATTCCACAGGGTTCTTGGCACACTTCTTTCTTTGAGTGAAGTAAGTGGAATGCTTTTCGCAACTCTTCAAACCCGTTTATGCTTCTTCGTGGAAGCTTGCTAAACCAAGTTCGCGCATTCCCCACTAATGTGGAGTTAAACATATGGCACCACACAGGTTGTGGCCAATTTTCGATAGTATCAGCGGATTCGAAAATTTTTAGGTGGTCATCAGGATCACCCGTTCCATCACATGTTATAACATTGGTGGGCATGCGCCTTTTCTTGTGATCCGAATAATCGCTGATGCGGCGCGTGAATGCATCTACCTTTTGGCGACGCCAAGGAAGAGATATATCTTCGTCTTCTTCCTCGCGATGTCTTCCTCTAGACTTCCAGTGTCCTGTCTCTTTTTCCTCGTTGTCCGAGGAGTTACTTGAGGAAGAATCATCCCTTTTGCGGCGCTTGCGCCGTTTTTCCTCAGAGTCTAAGCTTGAGGGACTTTCACTTGGGGAAATTCGTTTTCCCAGTCTATCATGAATCCTTCTGCTTCCAGACCTTGAAGAGCTCTCGCTCGGTGAGCGTTGTCGTCCAAGTCTATCTTGGATCCTGCAATTACCAAGTCTAGCGTGGACATTGGTACGCCTCTCATTGTCTGGTATTCCTCCGAGTATTGTGAATCGGATGCTGTACCAAGTCTAGCGTGGACATTGGTACGCCTCTCATTGTTTTCGCGCTCCTGGTAGTGTGGTGGTGATGTTTCGTTAAAGTTAATTCGGGCTTGTAGGCTCTGACTTGACCTCCTCCTTGCTTCCTCTTGCATGAGGTTAGTTAAAGTTTCGTAATTTTGAGACACAAAATTACTTAGTGTTAACTCAGGCGTGTCCTCCTCTAGCGCAAAGATATCTGCTTCCGTATTAGGTCCCTGATGTCTCGTGAATAGTATAGTATAATATCCAAGCAATTTCTCAACGAATAAGAAATTACCCGGGTCGTGTCCGTGCGAAGGTTAAATGGAATCTCGTTTATCGTATTTGATAAACCGTGCTTGTGAAAGGTGTAAAAGTGAAAATAGTGAAACTGAAATTCAAATAGTGATAAAGACAATTGAATTATGCACAAAGTACAAGCAATATATGCACAATTATCTAAAAACTAAAAACGGGAATTCAAACGCGTATTTAAAACGTAACGTACAAAATTAAACGCGACTTTTATAAAAAAAATGATCCTAAAATTATGAAACAAATTTATAAAACATTTAAACAACTAAAAAGAATTTTGAGAAAAAGAAAAATAATTTTTTGGCTTTTTATTTATTTAATATGAATTAAAAACTATTTTTGTATTTTTATTTAATAAAAGAAATTCAAACTAATTTTAAAATGAAAACTTTATTCTCCAAAATTATTTTCTAAAAATCTTATTAAACTGAAAATGAAATTTAAAAATAAAATCAGAAACTATTTTTGTCTTTTTATGATTTATTTTGTAATTAAAAATGATTTATTATTCTAAAAACTATTTAAAATTGAAAAGAAATAGTAAAACAAATCAATTAATTCTGAAATTTTTATGGAAAATCTAAAATATTATTCTAAATCTACTGTGAGAAAAACTTTTTGAAAAATAAGCACAGAAGTGCTTATTGGGCTTATGAACAGCTTATTCAAGTGCTTATTAATAAGCACTTGAACCAAATCTAAATGAAAATAGTACAGGAAGCTACAAACATTCAAGAAAACTCAAATTCATGCAAAAAAAATCAAATGGAATGCAGATTCATTGGTATGCAGCCAATAACAAGTGGAATAAGCACTAATAAGCATCTAATAAGCACAAAAGTGACTCAGAAGGCTCAGAACTAAGAATTGGGCTTAAACATACTAATTCAAACTCAAAAAAACCAAGTATAGAGAGATCACAAGCTAAATGCACCAAATGTAAATAAAATGAAAATTCAGTCAACACTACGTTTAAGCCTAACTTGTAGATTAAAATAAGGTGACTAGATAAGCTGCATAGTAGAAACCTAGTGGGGCAAAAGATCAACAACCAAGCTGAGAACTCTAAAACATGAAAATCCCTATCACAAACATGGCAATTGACCTCTAATTATAGCCTAAAACAGGTACCTGAACAAATGACTAAGCTGCAACTTTCTGTAACTCTGACTTTATTCAGTTTCTGAGACTTTAACTTCTATGAATTTCAGATTATCAAAACTGATTAGGAATGTAATACTAAGCTAAAATGAGATGAGTTAATGCTATTATACCCAAATATGTAGCTATGGTTATAATAATGCTAACAAAATACCCCACAGGTTAACACTTATTATTTATCTAAGGTGATTTGACTATTAGCAAGTAACCTACCAAGTTTAATGCTATTTATGAAGTATCCTACCCTATTAAAGACTACCTGTGCAGATTACTCAACTAAACATCAACAGGGACACAAAATTAAAAGCATATCCAAACACTCCCTTAAAGACGGCTGTTCTTTATGTTTTGTAGATTTAATGAATTTAAAGATGAACTACTGATGCTAGTTGACTACTTAATACATGTGAAGTATGCTTAAGCTGAAATTATGCAGCAATGAATTCCATGACAAGCTTATATCCTACTGATTCAAGTATGACAGTGGAACAAATAAAATGCATAGAGGTGAGATCTAATGAACAATTTGAATCACATAGACAATAAGCTAGTGAAATAAAACAAATAAGCAAAAATATAACAAATTAACAGAAGATAAAAGCAGTAATAAGCTAGTAAGAGCAATCTATAGAAAATAAGCTAAAATGAGATTTACACTTACAAAACAACCTCAGCTAAACGGAGGAAGCACTTGATCACTGCCTATCTTTAGATAGGCTCGAACAGCACCTCAGGATCATGATTCAAACACCATGAACACCATCTTCAATATAGTGTTGACACTCATTAACCAATGATACTTTAATCAATCCAAGCAGAAACTAGCTACAAAAACTCACTTCAAGCTAAGATTAAGCTTGAATGAGCTTATGAAAACAGTAAATGAAAGCTTGTAAACAAGTTTGAAATCAACAACTAGCTTGGAGATTAAGGGATTAAGAAACTGAAAACTTTATTAACTTTGAAAATGAGTACAAACTGAATCTGGATTACAAGTAAAGAAGGATTACACTAGAAATTTTACTAACACTACAGCTACTCCTAAACTAACCTAACTAGCTAACTCCTTACTATCTAACTGTTTAATTGATGTGAGGAAGGGGCTATATATAGCTGATGCTCAGGGGAAGAGTCTGGAACAAGTATCTTCAATGGAATATCCATAATTGATCCCTTCTACACGTCCTTGACCAATCAGAAGCTTTGTATTCCATCTGGTGACGCGTCTCATCCATTGGACTACTGCCACGTGTAATTCCTCTTGTCAGGATGTGTCAGGACATAGGGAATTGTCCAAAAAACCCTTAATACGGGATTAATTTGGGTGGGAGTGGGTATTGTGAAGAAGGGTAATTTAGGGTTCATAGGAGCTGGGTGAATTGGGGAAATTGGTACGGGGTATGTTTGGGTGGAGGGAATTTATATTATATTTTTTATTATTATTTGACTTATGGTTGATCGGGTGAGGTGTTGGATGGGTTACGGGTTGCAAGGGGAAAACCGGGTCGTGGGTTTAATAAACAAGGAGAGTGCACGGGGTATGGGCTAGGTTTAGGAAATGGGCTTTTGGGTTTTCAGCTTTGTGTTATGGGTTTATTTTGGTTTTATGAAATGAATAACTTGGCAGCTTTGGTTTTCAACTTAATCACAAGGACCAATTATGTTAAATCTGAAAATGCAAGGACCAATTGTGTAAATTATTCCAGGGACTATTTTTGGCATTTGTTGATTCATTGAGGACTTGTTTTGCCATTCTGAACTCAAATGTGAAAAATGCTTCCCGGGACTCGGCTTTTGACACTCGTTCCAAATCTCGTGCTCGTTTTTGCCGGTTTTGACTCGGTTTTGTCCAATTTACTAAATATCCTCACATGCATATTTAAAACACAAAAACGACATATATTTGGCATAATTGGTCGGTTTTTGATCTTTAATGGTCCGTTATTTAGGTATAAAGGTATGTGTAAATTAACACATACCAGTCCTCTATCCCGTTATTTTGATCTTTAATGGTCCGTTATTTAGGCGCTCCTGGCGGCACAGTATCGTCCACAATGGGTGCTGTTTGATGGGGAGTACTGAAGAGAGTGCGCTGAAGTTCTTCACTGCTTGGGACTACCGCGGTGGTCTGGGTAGTCCCTGCGGGCAATTCTTCCGTTGGGAGAATCAGGGTTGGGCCCGATTCTTGGTGACCAGGCGCGTTGGTTGTTCTAAAGGCCTGCTTAGAGGTTGAGTCTTGATGGTTCTTCCTCGTGGGGTCACCACGTGTTTTTTCCAACTGCGGAGTCCGCTGGCCTGAGTTTTTGTGTTTCGTCATTCTAGTTCTTAGTGTAGGGTCTCACGGATGGCGCCACTTGTTGATACAAAAGTTGGGCGTTCCTTATTTGGGTTCCTGTNAATGAACTGCTCAACCAAATTTCATAAATATAGCTTCTCAAGTACCTTTTCCGAACGGTAAATTCCGAATAGTTGAACGATTGATTGTATGTGTATTATAGCTTGATTACGCAATGTACATGGATAATTTTGGACTCTTTTGTGAGTTGCAAGTCGGCAAGCATCTTTTAGAGTTCACGTGCCATAAATGTATGCATTATTAAGTTATCGTCAAGTTACGTCGATCCACATATTTTTACTACGGGAAATCATGTGATATAAATGTGAGAACCAGAATTATAAGGCTATAAAACATAAGTACACTTCATTTGTCAATCACGTACATTTCAAAGTTATTTAAGTTTTGCTATTTACGAGTTTTTATACAACAAACTTTATTTATCAAATATCTGACAAATATCTATCGATTTCTTTAATAAAAGAATGCCGATGAAAACGCTCTGGATTGCGAACAAAACGAGCCAAATATTAATATGCTTTTGACATGCGTACGATTTTATAAAAAATCTTGAAGTTTAATATATATCATAACACACCCTTAAATTACCTAATAACTTTCAAAAGTACTAGTACTTTAAAGAAACCACAGGGGCCAAAGACGTACAATTCTATGAAAATTTAAATTATATATAAACAATTGATATTGTGTTGTGGTTAGTTCGTGGGCATGAAGAAAAAGAAGAAAATAAAAGACGAGGGACTATTCGCGTACAAAACATACAAAGTTTCATTCCAATATACATAAATTATAGAGTAAATTTCATAAACCGTCCCTGTGGTTTAACGGGTTTAACGGATTTCGTCCCTCGAAAGAATTTTTCTCGGATCCTCTCCCCGTGGTTTTTTACCCGTAACTTGTTTGGTCCCTCTGGCTAACTGTCGTTAGTTTTTTTCCGTTAGCTAACGACCGTTTGCAACAAACATTTGCACCCTTAGTCCTTTATACTAACGGCCGTTTACACATAACACAAAATTTGTTTTTTTCTGTTTTTTTTTTCTTGTTTTTTTTGTTTTTTTTTTTAATTAAAAAAAATTAAAATAAAAATAAATAAATAAAAAATTGGTTTTCTTATAATTTTTTTTCTAAATATCTTGAAAATTTATACACACGTTTTTATATACACGTTTTTATACATTCATTTTATATAAACGTTTTTACGCACGTTTTTATACACACGTTTTTATATACACATTTTTATACACACGTGTTTACACACGTTTTTATACACACGTTTCTATATACACATTTTTATACACACTTTTTTATACACAATGTTTACACACGTTTTTACACGCGTTTTTATACACATACTTTTACACATTTGAACACACGTACACATTTATGCACGTCGTTACACACGTACACATTTATACACACATTCTTATACACGATCTAGACACGTTTTAAAAAGCATGTGTATAAAACGTGTGTATAAAAATGTGTGTATAAAAACATGTGTATAAAAATGTGTGTAAACACGTGTGTATAAAAAAGTGTGTATAAAAATGTGTATACAAAAACGTGTGTATTAAAACGTGTGTAAAAACGTGTGTATAAAAATGAGTGTATAAAATCGTGTATAAAAACGTGTATAAAAATGTGTGTATAAAATCGTGTATAAAAACGTGTATAAAAATGTGTGTATAAAATCGTGTATAAAAACGTGTGTATAAAAATGTGTATAAAATTTGTATAAAAACGTTTGTATGAAACTTGTATAGAAATGTGTATAAAAACGTGTAAAAATTTTAAAGATATCTAAAAAAAAAATTATAAGAAAACCAATTTTTTAATTTTTTATTTTTATTTTTTTAATTAAAAATAAATTAAAAAAAAAACAAATTTTGTGTTGAAGTATAAACGGCCGTTAGTATAAAGGACTAACGGTGCAAATGTTTGTTGCAAACAGTCGTTATCTAACGGAAAAGACTAACGACAGTTAGCCAGAGGGACCAAACACGTTACGGGTAAAAAACCACGGGGAAAGGATCCGAGAAAAATTCTTTCAAGGGACGAAATCCGTTGAACCCGTTAAACCACAAGGACGATTTATGAAATTTACTCTAAATTATATATGCCTTATGATGGTGATTGGTTCGGATAGCACTAGAGAGAGACGAAGGTAGGATGTTTAGCACAATGTTGTCCAAGTGTATACGTTAATATTATATTGTAGTCTTATACACGTGCATGCATGCACACATATACATACATTAATATTTATATTGTAGTCTTATACGTTCATGAATAAAAACATCGATCGTTGTCTTTTATATTATTTAGTTTCGCATATAAATGAAATACATATTTCCACATGCTGTCTTTACATATTTGATTCTATATTCTCTTTGATAAGAGACTACAAAAATTGGACTCATCACATGGCCTGATGGCCTCATAATCCAATAATAAAAATTAAAAAAAAATAAAAATAAATAAATAAATAAAATTAAAATTAAAAAACATATATATACTAATAAATATACAATGTATATTTATATAATAAAACAAAACCCCAAGTGGGGACTTTTCCATTTCAAAAAAACTAAACCATACCTTATTTAGTAATAATATTATTTAGAAAAAAAGATTATTTTCTTATTAGATAATATATTTTATATTTATCCATAACACAAGTAGAAGATAAATACAAAAAATATAGATAAGATGCAATTAACAATAGGATTAAAATTTTTAAATAATTATCTTTAATAATAAAAAACTATAATTAAACATCATAAATCAAACAAAATAAATATTAAATTATTTGTTTTTTAATAAATAAAAATATATGATTTAAAAAATTTAAAAAAAACCCCGCGCGTGCGCGGGCATTATAACTAGTACTAGCTACAATAGGTACAAAGAAAATTTTTTAAAAAGAGGATTAGCAAATATTGGACTCATCACATGGGCTCATAGCCCATTACATAAAAATTGTTATAACAACTAAAAAAATATACGAAAAGTCATACATATACTAATAGACAGTACAATCTATACAAATAATACATAAAAAAAAAAAAAAAAAAAAAAAAAAAAAAAAAAAAAAAAAAAAAAAAAAAAAAAAAAAAAAAAAAAAAAAAAAAAATTATAACATTCTAACTTATCATGTCCGCTAACATTGCATAATTTTTTATTCTTTATTTATTTATTTTTATTTTTTTTAATAGCATTTTATTAGACAAAACTAGCAAGGAGCTAGACAATTACAAAGACACTAACACTGCATAATTAAGGAAAAAATGACCGTCCCACAAAAAAATATAAGACGTAAATACAAAACAAATAAATACATAAAATTTCGTGACTCGAAAGACGCGTATATCAAAATCAAAAAACTCTGCCACAACACGCGTAGACAAACTCCCTCATTAGTATCAATTCGCATATGTAATGATTATTAGTTTATTATATATAATTAGGTACATAAGAAATGCTTGTTAGCGAGTATCAATTTGCATATATTAGTATGTAATGAGAAAAGTTGCACCCGCGCGTTGCGGTAGGGTTTTTTTCTCGTTAGGTAAAAGTATATCAAATTAGGCTCATTTTGTTCGTAATCCAGAGGACTTTTCGGCTGTATATTCTTTATTAAAGAAATCGCTAGATATTTCTTATTTATCTATTATTATTATTTTAAAAATATATATACTAAACTCAACATTTTTTATAAATTCGTATGTATGTTCAAAATATATCAATATTTGGCTCATTTTGTTTATAATTCGGATGCTTTTCTGGCGGTATATTTTTTATTAGAGAAATCGATAGATATTTGTTAGATATTTGGTAAAGAAAGTTTGTTATATAAAAAAGAATTATTTATGTATAATTCAAACTTTCATAGAATTGTACGTCTTTGGCCCATGTGGTTTAAACAAATTTTAACACAGTTTTTAAAGTTATTTGATAAGTTAAGGGTGCATTTTTAAAGTTCTTTTATTATATTTAAAGTTAAACAAAA
Organism: Artemisia annua; assembly: GCA_014162995.1. NCBI lineage: Eukaryota > Viridiplantae > Streptophyta > Magnoliopsida > Asterales > Asteraceae > Artemisia > Artemisia annua. Next base: position 413 of record LBNU01036089.1, on the reverse strand, counting down.
ATCGCTAGATGTTTGTTAGATATTAAGTAAATAAAGTTTGTTGTATAAAAATATCATAAATAGCAAAAAGTTTAGGATAGTTTTTGCAAGTTATTGCATAGTTCAGGGTGTTTCTTATAACTTTTTTAACCTATTTTCGGGCTTGTTGGGCTTTTTTTGGCTTATATACTATACGAGCATGATTGCCCGCGCGTTGCTGCGGGGCAGTATCATTTTAAAAACTTATAAACGCAGCATTGTTCAACCAAACCCTTTTGCAAAAGAGGTTGAAAAATTCTGAACTGAACACCCTTTAACGTATCAGTAGAACATATTTGTTGGTCAAAGAAGATGAACACAATGAGCATCATAAGAGAACAACTTATCAACCAAATTGCTAACATAAGAATTGCTATGCTTTCCAATTTTTTTTT
>LBNU01036088.1:39195-50485 GCA_014162995.1 Artemisia annua | reverse complement strand
ATTGGCTACTCCAGAAGTAATGGCTATCTGGTAAAGAGACATCAAATCCATTAAATTTTCAAAACGGGTTGTTCTTAAATTCTGAATTGCTAGGGACTAGCAATTGCTTAGTGTGGGGGATTTGATACGTGCCTTTTTGCACATATCTTTTCGTCCATTTTCCGAGTCAAAACAATCAAAAACACTTGAAAATGGTCAAATAATATCACAAATATCTTTGGAGTATGTTTTTGTGTATTTCAGGTACAAAGGATTGAAAACAGACGAAAAACGAGCAAAATATGCAGAATTGTCAAAATCAGTCCCTCAACTTTCAGAAATTGGAAGAAATGGCCCCTGGTGGAATATTTTGGATGGAAAATGCAACATTAGTCCTTGGGAACTCACAAGTTGTCAAATTTAACTCCTGGATGAAAAGTTTGATGAAATTACATTTTGGTCCCTCAAGTTTCAACAATTGGCAAGAATGGTCCTCGGATACTTAATTTCAGAAATATGTCATCAAACGGACCTTGGGAAATTATGGAATGACAATAATGGTCCTTGGATGAAATTTGGAAAAGTGGCAGAAGTGACCCCTCAAAATTCAGAATATTACATGTTTGGTCCTTGTGATTTGATAAGCAAAATACAAACGGACCCTTGTAAATTATTAAACCCAATACCACCCAAATTCCAAATCCAGTCCAAAAACCACCCAAGCCCACCTTATCTTCCCCTTGGCCCAACAATCCCAACACACCCCACGTTTTTAATAAACCCCAAGTCATACAAATAGTCAAACAAACACCCTGTCTTCTCCTTCCCTCCCATTGTCCCCTGGTTAAACCACCATCACCACCTGCTACACTCAAACTCCACCTCAAAAACCAAGTGTCACAAGAGTTTAACGGCCAACAGAGGCCGAATCCTAAATTATTACAGACCAAATTGTTCAGAAATACACAACCAAAGATTAAATTGTTCAAAGATCATAATATCAAATCACACAATCACTGATGTGGGGGACCTTGGCGGTAGTCATAGCCATGCGGGAGATGTCCATAGTACCCGTAGGGTGGGTAGTCCTGCTCACGTCCAGGGAAAGGGTCAATCTGCAGGTGTGGGTCCTACTGATCACGCGTAGATAAATGCTGCATCTGTCGAACAGTGTGATCATACATCCAGTCGAACCTGTCGTCAACCATGGTTCTCCAAGTATCAACCTGACCCATCCATGCCCCCTGGTGAGCCTGCCAATCTCCCTGACTCATGTGCCGGTAGTAGTCTGTAGTCCCGGCCTCATATACCTCATGCTGCTGATGTGGTGCACCCTCCTCGTCATCATCATCGTCATCGTCACCACCAGCCGCAGCATGTCTAGGCGCCCACCAAGCATACTGTCCCCCTGCTAGCTCCATCACAACGTTCATCTGCTTCAGCGATCTAACCCTGACCACCCTACAGAAACCCGCTGAGCTCAGATAGTCCCTAATTTCCGGTGTCAAGACCCTGTATGACCTAGCTAGCTTGGTGATAAACATCCCTCCATAGATCAAGTCATTGCTCCTTTCCCCGACCGCACCTTGAAGATAACTAGCTACCCAAAATGGGATGTTGCAGAAAGCCTCCTCGGAGTAAATCGTGTACAAGAAGAAGAGGTCCAAAAGGGTGATCCTATGTTGGGAACTATGCCTCCCTGACAAGGTGAATGAAATGCACCGATGAGCTAGCCTAACCCTTGGGTCCCTAATAGCAGAGGCCGTAGTAACCCCAGACGCATACACTCCATCTCCAATAGTAGGCCAAAACTGTACGCTCCTCATGTCATCCCTGATGGTCACCCCCTGACTCAACCTAGCCATGAATGCCCCTTGGGTGGCCTCGTGTTGGCCATAAAGTCCCAATCTCCAACCTAACTCAAGAATAGAACAAGAACGGTCCTCCCCTCCTAGCCTAAAGTAAACTGACGTGGCCCCCACATCATTCCTAGCTGTCCCAATATCCAAGTGATAAGTAGCCAAGAATTCACGCACTAGCTCATCGTACACCTGCTCTTGCAGCCTAAACAAACTCACCCATTGCGGACCTGTGAAGCCATCGGTCCGTATGCTGTTAACAAAAGCTTCCTCAAGACCACTATTAGCCAAGAAATTCCAATCAATGATGGCGCCATGGTCGATGTCATGGTTGCGTAGCTCGTGGTACTTGGCGGTGGCCTCATTACCCTAAAAAACACTCCAACTTCTCACCCTATCCGCCAAACTTTCTTGGGGGGCCCTAGATGACCCAGCCCTGTGGCTCCTAGTTCGCTTACTCATGTCCTGAAACAAAGCAAGAAGAGCGAAGGGGGTTAGGAACAAGATTGAAAGCAAGATGGGGCATCAGACGGTCCTGACGCCGTCACGCCTAACGGGCTGACGCCGTCAGAACCTGCAGATTTGAATCCGAGATTACGAGGGAAAGTTTAAGTATGAAACTTGTAGATCCTTAACCCAAACACCCTTTGTGACAGGAAAATGGCCAATAAGCCAAAGGGTAATGGTCGAATCCGCAATCCCCTAACGTAATACTAAACCCATTCGAAGTTTTAACTAATTCGTGCCTCAATCATTGCTAACATTACATCAACTACGAGGCATTGTTAAGTTTTCAACCTCAAATTAATCCTAGGGTTTCGGATTTTTGGGGGTATCCAAAATTGATGGATCGAATAGATAATTAGAGTAGGAAAGATAGATAAAAGTTACTTACCACGTGGAGTTTGACAGGGGAATGGCACGAATTGACCCTTGGAGATTCGGTGGTGAATGGTGGGGTGGATGGTATTTGTGGGGTTTGTGATGAAAGTGATGGATTTGGAGTTATAAAAGCTGCATAGGCGAGCTGACGCCGTCAGACGCAAGGGCTGACGCCATCAGGTACCCGCGTCTAGGCAACTTTCAGAAATATTAATTTAGCTCCTTGTTTTTTTTAAAAGTTGTTTTGTGGCATTGTTAACTTTGACCACATAAATGCTTCTTAGTTAGCAAATCCCTCCCGAGTCAAACGTTTTATTACAATCGTTGGGTGTAATCTTAACTTCCCCAGGGTCGGTCGTTGCCCTATTTAATTCCCAATCTCCGTTGCGGCAAGTATATATCGAGTGAGGGTAACTTTCCCAGTGAATTTTTGAAACGAGGGTATGCTTGAATTGGGTGTCTTCTACTCCGGGCTTAAAACCGAATGACCGTTTTCTAACTTTGTGAAAGCTAGGGAGCGTAACTACAATGCTTCCTACGAAGATGCTATGGACTTGAGAGTTCTTTTCTTCGCGAGGGGGTCCAGAAGGACAAGAGGAGTGTAAGGGTGAAGGCTCGGGAAGAGGGGTTTCACCACTCACCTCGTTATACGGTTCATTAAGGACTGGAAGTTCAAAGATCTTTTCGATCTTCTTGTGTGAGGCTTCCTCCCTAATTTTCTCCTTTATTTTCGAGATAAATTTCTCTACTAGTTCCATGAAAACGTTTTGGGTGTTTTTCAAGTGGGTCTCTAATTGTTGGATTTGTCTCTCTTGATTGCTCCTGAAAGTTAGCATTATCCCTTCGAACTCATCTTCTCGCGAGGACTGAGGGAACGTATGTCCACCAATCGTGTTTACGTCCTCATTGGTATTTCCCTCAACCAAAGGCGCCTCGGCTTTCATAAGTTTCTCAATCTGCCTTTTTATGTTATCAAACAACTGATCTTGGGTTGCACTCATGCAATTTAAAACCCCTTCCTCCGAGAATGTTGAATCCATCCATTCTTCCTCTTCGTACTGTGCTAAGTCCTCAATGACTTCCCAACACTTATCGATGCTGAGCCTACTCAGTCTTCCATTGGCAGCGTAATCGATGGCTCTTTTAGTATGATGATTTACGCCATCATAAATCGTTGGATCTGTAACCAAGGATCCATGCCATGGTGAGGGACCTTTTGGAGTAAGTCCTTGAATCTAGTCCATGCCTCGTAGAGGGTTTCGCCTTGACGTTGTTGGAACATCAAGATATCATTCCTTAGCTTGGTAGTTCTTCCCGGTGGGAAAAATTGAGCTAAGAAGCGGGTTGTGAGATCATCCCAAGAGATGATGGATCCTGCGGGTAGACGCTCTAGCCACTGACTAGCATAGTCTCGCAGAGAGAATTGGAAGAGACGTAATCGGGTAGTCTCTCGAGTTTCAACATTAAGGTCTATGGAATCTACGATTTTTAGGAAATCCTTGAGAGTTGATTGGATCTCGGAACGAAGTCCACGGAATGCCACATCCGCCTTTGCACCACCTGGATGGGTGTCGGATCGCAAGGGAGACACATTGGTCTTTGGTGAGCCCAACGGTGTTTCGATAGCGATGGTGGCGTAGGAAGGAGTACTCTCCTAAAGTGGTGGCTCTAATGAGGTTGGTTTTGGCGGTGGTTGTTGTGGCGGTGGGTTGTTGGGATCAAGGATATTACCACCTTCCATGATGTCGGATGGTAATGGTTACGAACAAAAACATGAAGAAAATAGATAGACTAAAGAAATCTTAGAAAAATAAATTAAAAATCTCACTAGAAAGGAATCTAGTGAGTAGAACTAATAAAATAAAAATTCAACCTAAACAATAACTATTCCCCGGCAGCGGCGCCAAAAACTTGATAACGCGGGATTGCGATCACGCTACAGGTTTTACCTCTCAAGGGATCTTGAGAAGCTTGCAATCCCACCAGGCAGTGTACCTGACCGATGTAGTATAGTGTAGTGGTAAGTACGGGGGATTGATCGTTCTCTCACAGGGAATAGTGTTCGTTAGGTATGAAAAACTACTCTAATCGGTCTAAGGATGAGGGATGATTATTTTTGTATTTTTATATTTTATAAAGGCAAGTAAAATCTCGGGTTTGAAGGATTGGGCGGAATTATTTGCTAGTCAACTAACCCAAAAACTACTATTGCAAATAAACTAAAATAACAAGAAAATAAAAGGTTTGATGTGCGTTTTATTAGTGCAAGTTTTAAATTTATAAAGATGAATTACCGGATCTAGAAACAACACATATGAGCAAGTGTACTCGTCCGTTATAGCAAGATATGATGGTAAGTCGGGATCGTTCGCAGGGATTTGTGAGTGAATCAAAGTATAAGTCTAAAAGTAAATCTCTAATGTGCGCAAATAAGATAATAAGCAAATTCAATAATTTAAAAAACTACACTTTTTTAGACTAGTTTTGTACTCAATGACACACATGATTGTGATAACTTTTGATAACATGTTGGTTGTGATAATTAGATGGCGGTCTAATCTATTGTTTCTACAAGCTAAACCTTCGTCAAGATTTTAGTTCATAAAAACAAGCTTTAAGTGTAAACCAATCAATTGAAGATCAATCCAAGGTTCATAAGGTATGGTTATCTTAAACACAAGAATAAACTTCTATTATAAATCAAATACTCTTAGGAAATGGTCATTACAAAAGGTAACTCATTCATAGACAAACAAGTCACAATTTTTTATAAACATCTAAACTTTCGTCCAATTAAAGGTTTACAAACAATCCGATTTGATGTTATAAAACCATTCTCATTACAATCATACTTCTTGTTTATTTGTTTAGTCAAGAATAATTATGGTAAAAACAATCATTCATAGACAAATAATTATAACTAGTTGAATAATAACAAATCTTTCGACCCTTGAAACTATTATCAATTAGTTAACCTTGACTCAACAAATGTCACTATGAAACTTAAGGTACAATTGGTTCTTAGGATTGACTTGAAATTGAATTAAAATATGTTATCACAATCATAACTATCACTAAGCATAAAACATCATCAAAACAAGTGTAAAAAGGTTACTAGCTACTCATAGCAAACATGCAAATAAACTCAGAATATTTAATATAAGAATCTATGGTTTTAAGTCTTACAATGCTTTGAAATTGATAACAAATGACAAGGTATTGATAACCTAAGTATTGGTGATGATTTCTTGAGATTTTGGCCTTCAAATTTTGCTTCTTTGGTACTCCAAATGTTCCTGGTTCTTTCTGCATGAATTTTGCCTTCTTTGAGAGCTTGATGATGATAATAATTGAGAGTAATGATGGGAGTAATTGTTCTCTTGAATTGTGTCTTGAATGGTGTACTCTAGAGGTCCTTTTAGGCTTGTCAAATACTCCTAGCAATCAATAGGATCATAAATGCTAGAACTTGGACAACAAGACACTAAGAAGAGCCTAGAACTTTGAGACAAAAGACCAAGATTCATGCACAAAAAGTTATAATATTTCAGCAGAAATGTCCATCCGATCGGTTGCGGGTTGCTACCGATCGGATGGGAGTGGTAATAGTGGCTATCCGATCGGTTGTACTCCAACCGATCGGATGGTAGGTTCTGGTTGATTTTGACTTTGACTTTTCTTGCGTATTCCTTCATGCACTCTCCACACTTGATTAACTCTGAACTTGGAACTTTGAAATGACAAAACTTAGGTTCTCCTTATGAAATACTTCACAGATTTGGACTTTGAGCTTGGGAATCTTCGTGTAATCGCATATACTTCATTTTCTTCACTTTTTCTTCGTTTTTCCTACATTTGGCTACATATGCTACAAAAACATACTTTGATACGATTTAGTGGCAAAAGCATATAAAAGTAACCAAATAACATGCATAAAAACACTAATAACGCTTCTAAAAACATGTTAACTTTGAGCGTTATCAAATCCCCCACACTTAAACTTTGCTTGTCCTCAAGCAAATCTAGAAGAAAACTAAATATCCACATGGTAAACAAAAGTGGTTTCTGAAAAATGTGATGAGAATCCTCCTTATACAAGTACAAGTTAGATCATCCTTGTTAAGCTTTTATAAAGGAAATAATTGAGATGTTTGACAATACCCAATGATTTTCTTGCTCGATTAACACTCCTAAAACACCTCACGAAAGAAGAATAAGATATAATTCACTCATAACACTCATATGGGGTAGCGTATATGATAAATCACACTCATTGCTCAGTCATGATCTAATTATTACCATAAGCTTGTACAAGAAACAAAACTACACCGCAATGGCGTAAGCACCAAGTCTACATATCAAAGAGGTCTTTTATTCGGGTTTAGGCTAAAAAGGGTTAATAAAACCTTCGTGCAAGTATCTTGTGTAAATCATAGTAGATCGCTGCCACGAATTCTCGCATCACCAAATAACGGATGGTCACTAAGGATAACCTTAGTTCGCTAGCACGTTTTCTAGATCCTCATGAACTCGGATGGTCACTACTTGTCAATACACTCAATAATTACACTAGGTTAAAGGGTATGGATAAGACATGGGATTATTGAAGGGTAAGTGATGTTTAAGAATATACAAACTAGTCCAAGTCGATGGATCGAGTGTTATTAGCTTTTCTTCCTTGAATCATAACCTCGTAGTCTTTGAGAACTTCATTCTTTCGCGATAAATGCTTTATTTCATAGCTCATTGGCTATACATAACACTTTACATATCAAACTAAAAACTTTTTTTTTTTTTTTTTTTTGCAAATAAGCTCACTATATACATAACACTTGGAAACATTCGTCATCATACATATTGTGATGACTAAACTTTACTTGCTTCAATCGCTGATTCTTGAATTTCCACTTTCTCCATTCTTTCTTTATGATTCATAACATACTTCTTCATAAAGCTAACAACTCACCAAGACTTGACTAAGGGTAAGGCTAGGCTAAAAAGTGTAAAATCTTTTTGTATTTTTATGGTTTTAACAAAAGAAAATGAAAAGGCTCAGAAGGTGTAACTAGGGGTATCTAGCGTTAAAGATGAACGCTAACAAAAGGGTTCAAGATTGGAAATTAACTAATCAATGTGACTAGCTAACAATCAATAAGGAAGGCTATTTGGTTAAAATCCTAAGGTTGCCTCTTATCATGTATGTATTCTTATATTACAAAAGTGTAATCTCACAACGGTCTCGTAATGATTTACAAGTACAAGTTCTAGAATAAATAAAATCACCGGCACACTCATAACAAAAGATTCGAGCACAAAAGATGTAAGCTCGTTATGAACAGGCTAAAATCCTCACAATTTGGTGGAAAGGGTTATAATGTGTGCTAGCAAATGTTATCGATCCAAAAGTGGACTGCAATATTAATCGGGACACATCTCAATTCTTTCAAAATTACTGATTTTTCCAGTGGATAAATCCAGTTATTCTAATAAATTATTCCTAAAAGTGTGAAAACAACTAGATTATAAGGACAAACAAAATTTAAAAATTAGCTCGATATAACAATTAATTTCTTATTTACCTACTCACCCCCCCACACTTAAGTTAAGCATTGTCCTCAATGTGATAAACGAACTTAAAAAGTATGAAAGTAGGGAAATGAGAAAATAAACCATGATATCAGCTTTTATTCTTCTGTCCAATCGTCTATTTCCTTGAAATCAATACCTGCATTATTAGAAAACAAAAACAAACAAACAAAAAGCATTGCAATTTATTTAAAGAAGTGGCACACCCCCACACTTAAGTTTAACCAAGTGGTAAAACTTTGGGGTGTAGACACTGAAAATTAAAACATTTAAAATAAACACACGGGTTGCCTCCCGAGAAGCGCTTGTTTTATTAACGAGTCCTCAGCCGGACTCAAACTTCGAACAGTTTATGTAGGTGTAGTGTTATGCTTCCTCTTAGGTATATACACCACATTTCCTATCACAATTCCCTCCCCCGTTTCATCTATATTTTCCAATGTAACTTTTTCCCATGCTCTAGGAAGAGCATCATAGATAAAACCAGTATTGTGTGCCCAAGGAACCATGTCCTTGTGTGGAGCCATGAATGTGATAGCTTCATATTCAGATTCGGATGGAATTTCTTCATTAGAAATCAAGTTTAATTGCTCTTTATCATAATAGAGTTTAATTCGATGCCCATTTACAATGAAACTTCCACCTTGTTTGTCATAAAGTTCAACATAACCTGATGGAAATCCATGTTTCACTACATATGGTCCGAACCATTTTGGCTTGAGTTTCGGAGCTTTAAACTTATATTTCATGTTGAAGAGTAGAACCTTATCTCCAGCTTTGAATTGTTTTCGAATTCTTAGCTTTCTATCGTGGTAAGCTTTGGTTCTTGCTTTGTATAGCTTAGAGTTTTCATAGGCTTGAAGTCTTAACTCATCGAGTTCATGCAGTTGCAAAAATCTCTTTTCTCCAGCTATTTTCAGATCAGGATTACAGCTTCTCAATGCCCAATAAGCACGGTGTTCGAGTTCGAACGGCAAATGACATGTTTTCCCATACAAAAGTCTGTACGGTGTTGTACCAATTGGTGTTTTATAAGCCGTACGAAATGCCCATAGAGCGTCGTCTAATTTCCTTGACCATACGGCAGGATTGTCCTTAACCGTTTTTTCAAGTATTCTTTTTATAGCTCTATTTGTATTTTCAACTTGACCACTAGTTTGTGGGTGATAAGCTGTAGCAAAACGATGATGAACTCCATATCGTTTCATTACTTTCTCCATTTGTTTATTGCAGAAATGAGATCCTCTATCGCTTATTAAAGCTTTAGGAATTCCATAGCGAGCGAAAAGCTTTTTGAGAAAGTTAACAACAACTCGTGCATCGTTAGTAGGAAGAGCTTCAGCTTCTACCCATTTTGAAACATAATCGATTGCAACGAGGATATATTCGTATTTGTGTGATTTAGGGAAGGGTCCCACAAAATCAATTCCCCAAACATCGAATATTTCACAGACTTGAATGCTCTTTTGAGGCATTTCATCTCTACGAGAAAGGTTACCGGACTTTTGGCACGCAACGCAGTTTTGAACGAGAGTATATGCTTCTTTGAAAATTGTGGGCCAATAAAATCCAGCATCAAAAACTTTTTTAGCTGTAGTGGAAGGACCATAATGTCCCCCATTTGGACCATGATGACATTCATCAAGAATTTTTCTTGTTTCGATACCCGAAACACATCTTCGGATCATTCCATCCTTGCACATTTTGAAAAGATAAGGTTTCTCCCAATAGTAGTGTTTTAGTTCTGAAAAGAACTTACTACGTTGGTAGTGACTCATCCCTTTTTTAAGAATATCTCCTGCAAGATAATTTGCGTAATCTGCAAACCATGGTACTTCTTCATCATCATCTTTATCTATCGTCATGAGAGTTTCATCCGGAAAATAATCGTTAATTTCATTTTCTTTTAATTCTTCCAAATTTGGATTCTCTAGACGTGACAGATGATCAGCTGCAAGATTTTCTGCTCCTTTCTTATCTTTTATTTCGATGTCGAACTCTTGGAGTAGTAAAATCCATCTGATAAGACGCGGTTTTGCATCTTGCTTGGTAAACATATATTTGAGTGCGGAATGATCTGTAAAAACTATTGTTTTTGAGAGCACGAGATAAGATCTGAATTTGTCGAATGCAAAAACTACGGCTAATAACTCTTTTTCTGTAACCGTATAATTTTGTTGAGCATTGTTGAGTGTTTTACTAGCGAAGTATATAGGACGAAAATGTTTTCCTTCACGTTGTCCTAAAACAGCTCCCACAACGAAGTCGCTTGCATCACACATGAGTTCAAATGGTAGTGACCAATTAGGTGCAACCATAATTGGGGCACTAGTCAATTGACTTTTCAATGTTTCGAAAGCTTTAATGCAGTCAGCATTGAAATCAAAAACAGAATCCTTTTCTAAAAGCTTAGTCATAGGACGCGATATTTTCGAAAAATCTTTGATAAAACGACGGTGAAAACCGGCATGTCCTAGAAAACTTCTAACGGCTTTAACGTTAGTTGGTGGTGGTAATTTGGTGATAACATCAATTTTCGCTTTGTCTACTTCCATTCCTGAACTTGATATTTTTTGTCCTAACACAATTCCTTCAGTTACCATGAAATGGCATTTTTCCCAATTAAGTAATAGATGTGCAGCTTCACATCTCTCAAGCATTTTATCGAGATTGGAAAGACAAGTTTCAAAAGAATCACCAAAAACAGAGAAGTCATCCATGAAAACTTCCATGGATGTCTCAAGCATATCTTGAAATATTGCTATCATACACCTTTGAAAGGTAGCAGGTGCATTACATAGACCAAAGGGCATACGCCGATAAGCGTAGGTTCCAAAAGGACATGTAAATGTGGTTTTCTCTTGATCGGCTGGATCGATAGGAATTTGGAAATATCCCGAAAAACCATCAAGGAAGCAAAAGTATTTGTTCCCTGCTAATCTTTCGAGCATCTGATCCATGAATGATAGAGGAAAATTATCTTT
>LBNU01036088.1:25461-37586 GCA_014162995.1 Artemisia annua | reverse complement strand
CTGCCGTTGACAGAATACCACTCCAGCCAATGCCACTCCTCCACGCCCATTATTATCATCATGCCAAGCTAAACATCATTACCTGAAAATACATGCTTAAAAGAGTCAACACAAAGGCTTTGGTGTAAACTTTACTACCCTATTTTTACATGTCATTCGTCAAACCTTTTGTGTCTTATACTTTTTCCGCTGCTATACTTTGTCTAATTTCCGCTGCAAACTCTATTTACTTTTCCGCTGCTATTTTATACAAAGAGTACTTGTACTCTAAATGGTTTATAAATCGAATGATGTGTTTTGGTCACATTTTAAACGTCCCGAGTTGTGGTCGTTTACTATAAATGTGCCTGGTTTCTATTTTCGTAATACCCCCAGCACTGTAGCTGCCATATTTGAGTTGGGGGTGTTACATTGATAATGAGAGTACTATTTGTATTGTGAAGAATCCAGTTTACCATTCCAAGACCAAGCACATTCAGATTAGACATCACTTTATTCGAGATTGTTATGAGCATAGACTCATTAATGTTGTCAAGGTGCACACAGATGATAATGTAGCAGATTTACTCACAAAAGGCTTTGATGTTTCAAGATTCAAGCATTTGGTGGTAAGTATTGGTATGATAAATAATTAAGCTACTTTTGAGGGGAGGCATTAGTAGTTAGTCATTCTTAGAGGGGAGGCTACATATATCATTCAACTGAAAAGAAATTTTATTCATTATCATTAAAAGTTGTTACATTCATCATTCAAGAAAGACTGTGGTACATCATCAAAACAACCTACACCAACCCTACTCAACCTACATCCTACATAACCTACTCCATAGGCCTTTTTCCTTTTCCCTGATAGTTGTGCTTTGCCTTTTTAGCAATCTTTCTCTTGTCATCAAAAGATGATTGCTTCCTTGGGCAAGCCAGGCCAAGCGCTTGCTTTGGAGGTCTTTCTGGTCTTGCAGGCTTCTTTTGAGTAGGCCACTTCATGTTCTTTAAGGCAGACTCTAGAGCCTGTGTCAAGGCTTGTGGCAATTCACTTGATAATGATGAAGCTGGAGCAGAAGTTGAAACTTTTTGTTAGGTTTTAGGTTGTTTGAGCTTGATGCAATAGGTGGAAAATAACCACTCCATCATGGATTAGAATCAGAATCAGAATCGGAGAAGTAATTGATCTCTGAATCAGTGGAGTTATCGGATGAGATGTATATCAATGGGAAGTTGCTCATGATGAAGTTAGGGTTTTTGTGATGAAGATAATTTTTGATGAAGATAAGTGTTAAGCATGTTCTTTTTATAGGCAAGTAAGTCTCATGGGTTATTAATGATGATCATTCAATTCTACTTGCCTTGGTAGCTTTGGGGAGTAAATATGGAAAGTATTAAATGTCTCGGGTTGATTTTCCGAAGATATTTTGGTCAAACAGTCAACATTAATAGATATTTTGATGGACCAGCACTTTGCGAAAGTACTACTGAAGGTACTGCTCCCTGATATATGGAAAGTACTGCTCTGAAGGGTACTGCTGACGTGGAAAAGTACTGTTCTAACGGTAAAAAATATGGGGTAATGGTAGAAAGTTTGTTATAGAAGGGATATATGCCAAAATAACGGTATACGCATTTAATGGGTTTTGATTTTTTTTATATCTTATCCATATTTAACTAACCCTACCGCCTTTTTACTCTCACTTTTCCACTTCTCATTCATCTTTATGCCATCACTTCCATTCTCAATTAACCCTCTACATACTACTTCAATCATCCATCCAAATTCATAAATAGCTCGTTCCACTTGAAGTAAACATAATATGATTGCTAATTTGGATAAGACAGAATTAAATCTTGATTTTTATGTTGTGATTGATTTCCTAACTGGGTCTTTAATCAATTACTCTTTATTGGTCAATCCGGATATTATTGGGCCATTGATTCAAGAATTTTGGGCTACTGCTGCATCAGGTTGGGAAGAACCAGATCTCTCTTTCATTACGGCTAAAGTTGCTGGGCGCAATATTAGGATTACAGAGGCTAGTATTCGCACGGACCTTATGTTTCATGATGAAGAAGGTAGTGTGAGGTTTGACAAACAAGTACTTTGGGACACACTTCGAGAAATTGGGTATGAGGGTTCACTTACTAAGCTTACATTTGAGAAATCCTTATTTNTTTCATTACGGCTAAAGTTGCTGGGCGCAATATTAGGATTACAGAGGCTAGTATTCGCACGGACCTTATGTTTCATGATGAAGAAGGTAGTGTGAGGTTTGACAAACAAGTACTTTGGGACACACTTCGAGAAATTGGGTATGAGGGTTCACTTACTAAGCTTACATTTGAGAAATCCTTATTTAGTCCACACTGGAAGTACCTGATTCATGTCCTACTTCATTGCCTCAGTAACAAAAGTACTGATTGGAATGAATTTAGTCAAGCCGTAGCATCTGCCTTAGTGGGATTAGCTACCAATCAGCCATTCAACTTCTCGTTCATGATTCTTGATGGTATGCACAAACACATCAAGAATGGTTCACCATTTTTGATGTATCCCAGGTTCATTCAACTCTTTTTGAACAAACATCTTGAGGGTGTTCCCAAACCTCAAAGCTTCTTGCCAGCCATTGCTCTTCCTAGGAAGGTGTTCACTTTTATGGCTACCAAGAGTGCTAAGTTCTCTGGAAGGAATACACCTCTCACTGCACATATTTTGGAAATGGCACAAGCTGTTAAAGATGCTGATCAAGAGGAATCATGTCACACCCCTAAAATCGGTTCCAGCGGAAGCTTACATGTCGCTGGGGTGCAACTCAATTGGTATCACAACACAAGTGCAAAGAACGGTTTTCATCTCAATCATTTAGAATAAAATCGTTTAACAAAAGTATTGAATTTACATTGTTAAAAGTAGTGCGGAATTATACCCTTAGAATAGTTAAAACGGTCCCCATATGAATATCAGAGTCTTCTATGACCATGCCATGCCCTGCCAAAAGCCTTCAGTAGCGTGCCACTGCTTAATACCTGAAAATACATGCTAAAGCGTCAACACGAGGTTGGTGAGTTCATAGAGTTTAGTGAAAAAGAATGTAATGTAAAGCATTTGAATGAAGATTTCCCAGCAAAGGCATTGTAAATCCACCTAGTTCCAAGTCCCGGCCATACAAGACTTACAACCTGTGTGTTTACAACCCACTGCCCATTTATGATTTGGTTTATGTAAATGAAAGTAACATTTGTACCAAGATTCAAAGGTAAGTGTAGCAATACCGTTAAATATACAATTTTTGGCAATACGGCCATATAAACAATTATGACAATGAGGTCATATAAACAATGATGACAATGAAGCCGAAGTCATACTACTACGTTTGACATCACAGCCAAGTGGGTAAACCACAATACTACGTTTGACATCAAAACCAAGTGGGGAAACCACAATACTACATTTGACATCACAGTCAAGTGGGGAAACCACAATACGTTTGACATCACAGCCAAGTGGGGAAACCACAGTATTACGTTTTTGAACACTAGTGTCAATGGGAAAATAATGAAGTATGTAACATGTAAACACATAAAGCATTTGAGTAAACCACAAACATTTGAGTAAGGCAATTGGAGTTTAAGTAAGCAAGTAGCATGTTCAAGTAAAACAAGTATTGCATTCATGTAAAATGAGCATGTATTCTCCCCCAAAACAGTTTTTATAAAACAAGTTAAAATAGGGGGCATGAACTCACCTGGTGCGATAGCTACGAAGACAAAAGTGAATACACGAAATGAGGCACGATCTCTAACCGCAACCTAATATGAATGATAGGTTCTAATGTAAGAAATGAAATGATGCTACACATGCCAAATACGTATGTTATTGATACCACTCATTTGTTTTGAAAATAATGTTTATCGTCGAAAATTATATTTTTGACGTCTAGTTAAGTTAATAAACACTTTTCATGTAAATATGTTGAAACGGTACTCCACGATCCTCGTTGGTGTTCTATCTGAAAATATAATTTTTTCGTCGTAAAATGACATTTTTCATAACTTGAAAATATGACTAATTGACCTCGCAAAACTAGTCGCGAAATGGTGTACATTAAGTGTTAGTAAAGAAGCTCGACGTTTTTTAAAACCTTGTAACAATGTCTTGAATTCATAACATTGACGTTTAGTCCATACGCGTCTCGATCAATGAGAAAATCGGCTCTCAATGTAGTGTAGTGCAAAAACTGTTTTTGACTTGGCATCATTTTTCTTATTGAAAGCTGATGAATATATAGTGTTTCGTCGGGTTTCAACCGTGTATATCTTTGTCGTTATAAGCCCGTTTTCTACGTTCTTTATATCCACGGTTTCGTATTAATGTGAACTAACATATTTTCAGTAGGTCGGTTCTTGTAGATCACGTCTAATGCCTCGTTTTGTCCTCCGAATCTCGGCAAACAGCACGCTTATTTTTCAGAAAATAGTTTTCGTCGTCAAACATAGAAAAATCATAACTTTCTCGTCGTAAGCTCATTTTTGTTCATTCCAACGCCCACGGTTTCGTTTTTGAAAGTATTTTCTAAATATTCAAACCAAAAAGACTCCAGGTCTACTGATATTCCCACGTTTTACAAAAATGGACAGATCTATATATATAGTGTTTAAAACTCATTTTCTTGGTTCTAAACTTGTTCAAGACTTAACATAACTACTTTCAATCAACTCCACAAGTACTCAATCCTACAATACACCTTCTTAGGGTGTCATGGGTTCCTAGTCTTAACCAAAAATGGTGGATCTCATGAGATTACTAATAAAAATCCTTAGATCTATTTTTATAAAGAAAATGAATAATAAGTGGTATGTTTAACATAGATATATGCATGATTTGCTACTAGAACATCAAAATAGGTTAAATAAAAGTATAAAAGATTAGAAAAGTTTACTTGAAGCTTACTTGAATTCTTGATGGATTTTTTATAGGAAGTAGAACAATATAACCCCCAACGATCACTCCAAAATGTTTTGTAACCAAAACATAAACCCATAAAAGACCGAATAACACTTGAAATGCATCAAACTAATTTTTCTTCATTCTTTTCTTCTTATTGTCGATCAACATGAATTAAAATGAAAGAGTATGTGTGTTTTCTTGAGTTATAAATGAGCTTGAATTCTTCTTTATAAAAATCAAGTATGATTATTTGATTTATTTAATACACTAGTACAAGATCAAATAAATGATTTATGTTGAAAATCTCAGTGATATGGTGTGGTGATGTTGGTTCGTATGAAAGCAAAGGAAGAATAGGAAGCACCATGCTTCATTTAATTGTTTTGTCTAAAAATATCAAATATAAATCATATAAAAATGGGTAAGTAACTTGTCGTTAATGAATTTTGGTCAAATGTGGTGAAAAAAGGGGTGGGGTTGGCGTACAAGAAAAAAGAAATGGGAAGGAGGTGATGTTGTGTAAGAAATGTGTAAGTGATATGAAGACTTTTGTGTAGATGTAGTTAGTTATTGTGTAGTTTAGGTGTTACCGGGTACCGAGTTTGCTACAAATAAAGTTTAATGGTACCAAATAAAATGTGGCGACGTTGTAAAATTTATGAAATTACATTCCTGATAAGAATCGGGTGTTAAAATAGTTGTTGTATTGAAATATCGTGATCCAACGAAATTTTAGGCGTTTACCCGAAAATATAGCAAATGGTTTCAAACCACCGTGTAAATTAATAATATAAATTTTATATTATTGTAATGAGTATTAAAATATATTAGGATCGTAGACGGGAGTATCGGGTTTATGTTAGTAGTAAAACTGAGTGGTAACGTTAATTAAATAATTAGTCATACATTAATGAAAATCACACAAACCCGTGCATGACTTAATATATTGATGATGTTACTGATGATATGTAGACTATTCTAGTCTANGTCGATCAACATGAATTAAAATGAAAGAGTGTGTGTGTTTTCTTGAGTTATAAATGAGCTTGAATTCTTCTTTATAAAAATCAAGTATGATTATTTGATTTATTTAATACACTAGTACAAGATCAAATAAATGATTTATGTTGAAAATCTCAGTGATATGGTGTGGTGATGTTGGTTCGTATGAAAGCAAAGGAAGAATAGGAAGCACCATGCTTCATTTAATTGTTTTGTCTAAAAATATCAAATATAAATCATATAAAAATGGGTAAGTAACTTGTCGTTAATGAATTTTGGTCAAATGTGGTGAAAAAAGGGGTGGGGTTGGCGTACAAGAAAAAAGAAATGGGAAGGAGGTGATGTTGTGTAAGAAATGTGTAAGTGATATGAAGACTTTTGTGTAGATGTAGTTAGTTATTGTGTAGTTTAGGTGTTACCGGGTACCGAGTTTGCTACAAATAAAGTTTAATGGTACCAAATAAAATGTGGCGACGTTGTAAAATTTATGAAATTACATTCCTGATAAGAATCGGGTGTTAAAATAGTTGTTGTATTGAAATATCGTGATCCAACGAAATTTTAGGCGTTTACCCGAAAATATAGCAAATGGTTTCAAACCACCGTGTAAATTAATAATATAAATTTTATATTATTGTAATGAGTATTAAAATATATTAGGATCGTAGACGGGAGTATCGGGTTTATGTTAGTAGTAAAACTGAGTGGTAACGTTAATTAAATAATTAGTCATACATTAATGAAAATCACACAAACCCGTGCATGACTTAATATATTGATGATGTTACTGATGATATGTAGACTATTCTAGTCTATACGATGAATTCTTACTGATGATCATGAATAGTGTATTCCTTCTGAAAATGAATAGTGTCATGTGAATAGTAAATTTTTTGAACGCTTCTCAAAATCACAAACTGACTCCGAAAATGATGAATAGTGAAATGATGAATAGTGATCGGTGAATAGTAACTTATGAAAAGTAAAATTGGTGAAGTTTGGAAAATGGCCTGAAATTGTGATTTGTGACAAATCAGACCATGCTTCTGAGCATTCAGAGTATGCTCCCACTCCATTTCAAGCTCAAGATGTTTCCCAACATGCTGAACAGTCTCACTCAGAGGGAGGAGATGCTTCTCAACATATTGTTTCCAAAGAAAAAACTGCTTCTCTGCAAGGTACTGCTAGTCCTGTTTCAGATGATTCTGAGAATCAACCACCCACTCCCAATGATTATACTTCCACAGATGGTTCTCAAACATCTGGAGGAGATGAGGGGGTCATGGCTGATGAGGAGGCACCTGCTCAAAAAGGAGTTCTGGATAATTATGCTTTGACAAGGGAACTAAGGAGACTGCATAGAGCTTATGAAGATCAAGCTGCACTACTTTTAATGTTGAGCAACAAGTTCAAAAGATTGAAGAGGTTTGTTTGGCCACTTGTTAAACATCACAGGATATGGGTCAAGTCACAACAGAAAAGTGGTCACAAACCTAAGTCCATGAAAAGAAAGCTCAAGAAACATTCTTCATTCCCATTGGGGAGGAATTTGCAGAATGAGAATGTGAATGAAGATGCTGGTTTTGATAAGAATGAAGATGCTGATTTTAGTGATGATATTCAAATAACATCACTTGAAGATATAACACCACTTGAAGAAAACATTCCTCGTCAAGATACTGCTGAGAGAAAGATTGATGTGACTGAAAAAATTGATCTTCAAGATGCTGATATTCAAGTCAGAAGTGGTGATAAAGAGGAATTGGATGTGGAAGATACTTGTGTTGAAAATGTTCAAGGTACTGCTCATCAAGATACTGCTCATCAAGGTACTATGAGACAGTTTTTAATCACACCAAGGACCTTGGATTTTGAAGAAGATGTGGGTCCATCCAATCCAGTTCAGGAAGACGAGGTTAGAAAATCTACCAATAGTGATGATGAGACTATTGCTGAGATTATGATGAGTACATCCAGACCTAGAGGTATTGTTATTCCTGGAGTTGAACATACTCAAGATGTACAACCTTCTTCTCAACCTACTCAAGAGCTAGATCCTAAGGATAAAGGGAAAGGAATCTTGGTAGAGTCAGAGAAAGAGAAGAAGAAGAAGAAGTTTACTTTAGCACAGATAAGGGCTTTTCAAGAAGCTAAAGGTGAAGAAGCTGCCAGAAAGTTACAAGCTGAATTAGATGCTGAAGTTGAAATTTCAATCAAGCCAATTGTTCAACCAAGAAGACCAATGACAAAAGCTCAAGTAAGAAATTTTTACATGAGTTATTTGAAAAGTCGTGGACACAAAGATTTATATAATGCTGTCAGAGAAGCTTATCAAAGGCAAGTTGATGGTATTATTGGTTTTGATACTGAGGAAGGAAAACAGATGATGGATAAAGTAAAAACAAGAAGCTCAAAGAGAAAAAGAACAACAACTCAAGAACAGACATCAAAGAAGCTCAAGACTACAATTGAATTACGAATTGATAAAGTGGATGAGCTGAGGAATTATCTAAGGGTTGTTGATTTTGATTATCCCAAGGCAAAAGAAGCTGCTGAGACAAAATCTAAGATATCTGCATTAGAGGTTGTAGAATCAAAAGAAGATGGAGATTATTTTGTTTTCCACAGAGAAGATGAAAGCTTTGGAGCATTTAATTTGTTATGGGACATATTTTATCTTATAGACAGAGAAGATTTACTCCATTTATACCAGCATATACAAGCTTATTTTGAACATATTCCACTAAAAGGAATAGGGTTAGTCTTGCTGGGTGATCTTACAACTCTTTGGGATACTGAAGCAACAAGTACAGATGATATTTGGAAGAATCAAGAAGATTGGGAGATTCAAAGTTGGAGATACTTTGANAGTGGATGAGCTGAGGAATTATCTAAGGGTTGTTGATTTTGATTATCCCAAGGCAAAAGAAGCTGCTGAGACAAAATCTAAGATATCTGCATTAGAGGTTGTAGAATCAAAAGGAGATGGAGATTATTTTGTTTTCCACAGAGAAGATGAAAGCTTTGGAGCATTTAATTTGTTATGGGACATATTTTATCTTATAGACAGAGAAGATTTACTCCATTTATACCAGCATATACAAGCTTATTTTGAACATATTCCACTAAAAGGAATAGGGTTAGTCTTGCTGGGTGATCTTACAACTCTTTGGGATACTGAAGCAACAAGTACAGATGATATTTGGAAGAATCAAGAAGATTGGGAGATTCAAAGTTGGAGATACATTGATTCAGCCAGAGTACATGTATTAGAGCTAGAAGATGGAACCATGATTCACATGCTAGCAGAAAGGAGATATCCTCTTGCAAGAGATCTTATGATCAGAATGCTAGAACACGGTATGGAGGTAGAACAAGAGAGTGATACAGCTCTAATGGAGATTGAATTGTTCATCAAGTGGACAATTTCGGCAGAGGATGATTCATAAATAATGGTATGGTTTTATTATATATATCTTTTGAATAACAAAGTACTTTATTCAAAGTACTGTTATATAAATAGTACTTTATCAAAGTACTGCTTGAAGTTTTAAACCAGTAAAGTTCTTTATAAGATAGCAATTTCTGTAAGTGTGCAAAATACTTTTTGAAGCACAGAATAAAACAGCAACAAAATGTTTTTGGGTCATTCATGGTGTTAGTACTTGTAGTACACAACAAATGGTATTCAACTCACCATGTTTAATAGACAAGAAAGAGTTTGACTCATCATGAGGCTACACCTCTGATGTGATTATCAAATCCGTTTTTAGTTGACAATTTACTAAAAATTGTATGGTTTTCAACTCACCATATCTGTGATAGTGAAGAGTTGGCTAGCCCACAAGATAATGGCTTGTGGTAAAGGCTGTGGAAAATCCATTCATATGGTAATTAGTTCACCTTGGTAGTGATTGTACTAAAAGAACTAGCTAGTCCAAAAGCAAACGGCTCTTGGTAAAGACTACTCAACTTCGATGATAGCTGATGATTTGCTAAAAATCATATGGTTATCAATGTACCATGGTTTACTAACCTAAACATTGGCTACTCCAGAGTTAATGGCTTTGGTAAAGAGACATCAAAATCCATTATTTTTCAATGATTCACCTCTCACAGGAGTTAACACACCTGGAAGTGATGAGAATAGTATGAAACTTAAAAGATTTGATGTACCTTATGTCAATATGTTGCTGAGTAGCTGTAAAGATTGTTGCTGATAGTTGCTGATAAAGATTGCTGATGAAGAGTACTTTGATGGTGACTATATAATTACAGTAAAGAAAGATACAATCATTCCTTGAAGTTAAAGATGATATGAGTTAAGAGGAAGACAAAGAAACTTGAAATCAAGCAAGTAGAATTCAAGTTTGGGGAGGATTGTTGGGTTATAAAGTCAAAGTACTGCTGGAAGATCAAAGTACTGCTTCTCATAAAAGTCAAAGTGCTGCTGAAGAAAGTCAACTTGCTGCTTATTAAAGAACTGCTATGATAAAAGGACTATAATGTAAAACGTTTAAGGATTATTATGTAATTCTAGAATGTTCTTTAGATTAGAGTTAGTTTACTTGTCGTTCAAGTATTGTAAACAGACTAGGGTTTTCCTTATGCCTATAAAAGGATCCCTATGTTGGCATTAGAGATATACGATTTTAGAGATACATGCAAGTTTGATATTAGAGTTATTAGGGTTGTTGGTGAATTTGTGTATGAAAGCAGGTTCAAAGTTTTAATATAATTAAAGTTCTTTGTTAATTCTTCTTCGCTTTGTTAAAGTAGATTCCACATACTTAACAGAGTTATTCAGTGTTTCATTGTTAGTAGTTAAGGACTTATCCAAGATTACTAAACCCTTACAAGCTACATAGTTAGTTTGGTCAAAGTATATCGATCCAACATTTAATTTTAACGTAACAAGATACGGCGTATCCTTTTTACAGGATACGACGCATCATCTGCAGATATCAGCAACTTTTATTTTTCGTATTCTATTTTCCTTGTTAATTTTCTGATATCATGCTTTCTTGAACAAATCCTACTGATAGTTTTATGCTGATTTCAGAAAGCACCAGAAACAATGATGGAGCCAACAAGGGAAGGATACCTACAAAGTTCATTTACTACTATGAAAACACAACTAGGGTATGGAAGATCAAATAAAGATACAGGAAACGTTACGGCGTAACTTCAACACTGAGTTACTCCGTAATTGGTAAAACCTGAGGATCACCAGCTCTCAAAGCGGAGATTATGGCGTAACCATAGAGTACAATTACGCCGTAATCGGTTCACAGAATGAAATCCTAGCCAGGATTTTTCGTAAGTGAGCCATACGTCAAACTCCTTGTTCCAATTCTTGCAAAATAAGAAAACAAACATACCAAGCATAAATCCTAAAAATAAAAAGAAAGGATAATACAGGTTGTCTCCCGTAAGAGCACTTTTGTTTATTATCGAGTCTTTAAGTTAGACTCACGTCCATGATCAATCATTTTGGTGGTTGAGCTTCCATGCCCATTCCCTTGGAAGAATGTCCCTGAAATTCCAAATCTACTATTGGATTAAAGCAAGGATTTTCTATGTGAGAAAATTTAACCTTCGCCCATTCATTGCGACATTGAACTTCAATTTGCTTATTAAGTTGAACATCCCCAAACTTAACTTTAACCCAATCTTCAAATGAGATGCCATGGTTGTGACATTTCGTAAATTTCATGTCACTAATTTTAATATTTTTATTATTTAACTATTCTATTCTTTTTAAATAATTAACTTCGTCGGAAGTTATCCGCGTACGTCATGACACTTTCAATTCATTCAACCACGACTATACTATGTCTAATCTACACTTTTTATGCATCATTGTTTCCTTACAATCCTATTTTAAAAGTTACTTTTCACTTTTTTTCATTTTTACGTAAAGCTTGCACCTTTTACGTTTTACGCGATTTGAATTTACGTTTTATGGTTTTAACAAAGTGAACCAACCCTAGACTATGATAATTTACATATTTTATGAATTTTTAAACCATTTCATGTTTACAAATGAGTTCTATACTTGTCGTGTCATTTTTATAGCTTACGTCACTTTTATCAAGAACCGGTGTCACCAAACGTGTTTTCGACTCACGGTTTCAGTTTTAACGACGTTTAAACACTCCGATAAACCCATGACTCAACTAATATG
>LBNU01036088.1:0-23551 GCA_014162995.1 Artemisia annua | reverse complement strand
GTAAATTTCATGTCACTAATTTTAATATTTTTATTATTTAACTATTCTATTCTTTTTAAATAATTAACTTCGTCGGAAGTTATCCGCGTACGTCATGACACTTTCAATTCATTCAACCACGACTATACTATGTCTAATCTACACTTTTTATGCATCATTGTTTCCTTACAATCCTATTTTAAAAGTTACTTTTCACTTTTTTTCATTTTTACGTAAAGCTTGCACCTTTTACGTTTTACGCGATTTGAATTTACGTTTTATGGTTTTAACAAAGTGAACCAACCCTAGACTATGATAATTTACATATTTTATGAATTTTTAAACCATTTCATGTTTACAAATGAGTTCTATACTTGTCGTGTCATTTTTATAGCTTACGTCACTTTTATCAAGAACCGGTGTCACCAAACGTGTTTTCGACTCACAGTTTCAGTTTTAACGACGTTTAAACACTCCGATAAACCCATGACTCAACTAATATGTTAAAAGTAGTTATATTAATAAGTTTTAATATTTTTATATGTTTTACATTTTATTACTACCCGGTTTTAACTTTCGCGTCTTAAAAACTCCACGTTTTAAATTATCGGGATTAAAACTACACCAAAATACACACTATAACCAAAATTAATACCACAAAATCCACTCACCTTGTCCCCTACCCTTACTTGGCAGGTTTTGGTGTCTCACCAAGACACTTGTATTGGTGAGATATCAACCAACACAAGTGTCTAGCCATTTTGGCAAGTGTCCACATTTTTATATGCATAACTAGCTAATTTCTCCACTCACTCATTCATCCAACCTAGTTTTTATCACCCCTCCTCCTCCTCTCTCTATAGAAACGACCAAGAACAGATATAAATCACCAATTTCATCAAAAATTTTACTAATAACTTGATCATAAATTAAACATCTTGAAGGCCTAGTCTTGCTCATGGTTTATTCCACTCAAAACATCATCAAATCTCACCAAATTTTGATAAACCATCCATCTCCTTCTCCTCCATTGTTGCTGCCACAAATCACCATCACAACAACTTCATCTCTGTGATTTTTCATCACAAAATTAATCTACATAAAATTCCCTTCATTTGGACGGGTATTTCATCGAATAACTCATTACGATGATTAAACTAGAAATATTTTCGTGAAACATGCCAGATTCTGAGTTGCAGATTTAAATGGTAAAAATCTCAGTGATATGCTTATTTTCACTACTTGGCCCAGTTTTATGAAATGTAGGTAACATCTTAACTTAAACGTGGCCGAAAACGGGGAATCAAACGGGCTTGTAGAACTCTACTTATCGCAACTTTTGTGGGACAGTTGTAAATTTGAAAACTGATGGACTGAGTAGTATGGGTAAATAAATAGTTTTACTAAGATAATCAAATTTTTGACTTAGTGGGACCCACATAGTTTGTTAGTACAGACAAATACCTTTCCGGGGATATAAAGAACGTAAATTTTTGACTTACGGTTTACAAGTAACGGAATTTCTAAGAAAGATCATGATTTATATACAACAAAAATACATCAATATTTATTTTCAAAAACCTAAGACAAGCATATGTCTATTTAGGTTCATCGTAGAGCTTTCGCGGCTAGTTTCTTCACTTGCTTGTTTCGTGCTATTTCCTTTATCCTGGTGAGTTTATAGCCTCGCCTTTACTTACTTAAATGTTTTATAAACCTCGCGAGGGGGATACATGCTAGTTTTTACAAACTGAATACAAGTAGTTTTTGGTATGCTGGACCCGATTACATGAATTATAGACATCTGACATTGAGTATTTCTTGCCAATTAAGTCCCCATCATGAATCGTTAATTTTGTTGGAAACGCTAGTATTATGAATATGCATATTGGGCATTGACCAGCCTGGCCGAATGGGTAGCGCCCATCTTTCAACGGTCACATAATATTGAGAATATGTGGTAAATGGCAAATATTACCCTACTGGGGCAAATGATAAAACTAGGTTAAGGTTCGGTTTCATGAGCTCAATGCTTTATATCTTATTTCCCGACTTGTATTTGTTACATGTCAACTTAATTATGGGTGTATAACAACGTAGCCCATCGTGTTTTAAACTGAATTATCTTGTATTCAACTGATTACTTATCAAACTCTATGAATTCACTCAACTTTATGTTGACTTTTTAGCATGTATTTTCTCAGGTCCGTAAGTGGCTTAAGTTTGGATGGGCGGCGCAAAGAAATGGATATCTACTTGATGGCTCATGTTTAATAAAATTTTCATTCGATAATGTCTTAAACTTTTAAATTTATGTATTTCTAAACTTATGTTAAACTTTTGGGACCTCAACTTTGATAAATTATCGAATGTGAATTGCTAAAAACGACTTTGTTTTTAAAGTTGTTTACTATACTTGTACTATGTGACTAATAAATAACACCCCATGTTGTATTCCGCTGCGTTCCTAAAATGGGGGTGTTAGACAAGGCCTCCTCCACAAGTTCTTGGGCTTGCTTGTCCTAGGTTGCAGTCAACTTTTGAGAACAAAAAGAAGAGTGCACAGAAGAACAAGCACAACTACAAGGGCAAGGGAAAGAAGCCTGCAGAGTAGCTTTTTCTTATGGTTGAATGAATGAAGTTTCTTTTTGTTTGCTTTTTCCACTGTGAGAGCACAATTTACCACTGCTTGCATTATTGTTTCCACTGTTATCTTTGTTCTCTACATAAAAGTTAGTGGACAAACAAAATACAAACATATACAGACATATACAAATGTATACAACAATTTTAGTATCAAAAACCTCCCCTCAACACCAAAGACCATTAGACACAAAAAATTTATGGATTAAGTATTCCAATACCTGTTACCAAGTACTGAAATCTACCCACATCAAGACCTTTTGTTAATAAATCAGCATAGTTATCATCAGTATGGATTTTGACAACCTGAATTAGCCTTTTCTCATAACAATCTCTTATAAAATGATGTCTAATTTCAATATGTTTAGTCTTTGTGTGTTGAACTGGATTCTTAATTATGCAAATGGTACTACTATTGTCAATATAAATGATGGTATTCATAAAATTGTACCCATAGTCCAAAAGTTGATTTTGAAGCAATAGAACTTGAGCACAGCAACTTGCAGCAGCCACATACTCTGCCTCAGTTGATGAATTAGCCACCATTGTTTGTTTCTTGCACTGCCATGACACCAACCTATTACCAAGAAATTGGCATCCACCTGTAGTAGATTTTCTATCCAAGCTTGCTCCAGCATAGTCACTATCTGAGTAAGTAACCAATTCTAGNATGGGGGTGTTATAATGGTAGTCGACTTGAGCCCTTTTGTGTGCATTAAAACATGCCCACTCAATTCGTTTTGCAATATTGGCTTCAGGGAATTTCCCTCCATTACATTTTTTAAGAAAAGGGTAACATGTAGGCCAGGCTTGAGTTGTTCCATCGTGTTTCATCATAGCGGGTTAACAGAAATGGACCATCCACTCAACTTCTTCATTCAAATAAGATCCTTTGATGTGATTTCTTAACCATGCATCTGTAATCACCCGAGAATCTTTGAAATACCACCATACCTTAGCTTCTTCTACTAACTTATCCAACCTATTCTTCCCTCCCCCATTACATTTGTCGTTAAGAGGGTCACACGTCGGGATGATAAACTTCATTTTATCTTTAATAACTCCCAAAGGCTTACAACAATGAAGTATCCCAGTAACTTTCAACGGGCCTACATCATCATCCATATTGTTGATTTTTAGTTCTTCATCATCACTATCTTCCTAAGAAGATTCATCACTCTCATAAGAACCCTTCTTTCTCGTACTTCAAGCACACTGGAATATTGTGATTAAAAATGCCATCAAAGACTTCAAAAGTTTCCAATGGTGTTTGACTTGCTACCATATCAGGATTTTCTATTCCCATGTTGTTTCCTAAGAGGAAATACGAGAAATCAATAAAAATTTAATCGAGTTAACAGCGTAACGCCATTACTAGCTACACCGTAACTTAATCAGTTATATTGCATACGAATAGACCTATAGTAAATTCAACTAATAATAATATGCACTCCGAAAAGAATGGTAAAAAAAATATGTTGGTAACCGAGGTCAATATTATGAGCATAGCATAAAGAAGTAAAATTCTCCAAAGTTTAAGGATCATATACCTACTATAGGTTATTCGATGAACGCAAAGAATCGCAGATTTTTCAAGAAAAATTATGCAGCTTATTTTTTTACTGTGGTAAAGTTTTGTGGTGTAAAAAATTATATAAGGCTCTGTAGGGTTTCGTTCATATTGGGCCGAAACTATGGTGTAGTTGGGTTGTAAAGTTACGCCGTAGTTAGGGTAAGACCTTACGGCGTAGTTAACCATCAGGCTACACCATAACTGTTGTTCATAAATTTTTTTTAAGTAAATTGCAATACGAGAGAACGAATTATGTACATGAGTTGTCACTGGTCAGGCATATCCGCCTCATAAAATAGGTCAAATAAACATACCTCAAATTCTTTCAAGTAAACTGCTCCCCGACAACGGCGCCTAAAACCTGATGCATATTATCATCCTGCTTTAAATTTATAAAAAAAGAGATACAAGGATAAACACATACTAATGGTTAGAGAACCCGATCGCATGTAGCAAAGCCTAGGTAAATCCGAGTGTCGTCCCTAAGAGCTGTTGTGAAAGAAATCAACGTATGTTATAGTAAAATGATTTAGATAATAAGATGCATTTGATATAGAGTATTGGAACGTAGTTACTACACCTACAGATTCAGGCAAGAGATAGGATAAAGTCTTAACTAAGCTTATTAAGTTAATGTTCAGGTTCATTATTACTACATACAGTGGCATAAATATCGCTAAGATTCGTAGGGTAAAATCATCATAGCCTATCTTCCCTAATATCATCTCTGGAACCACAGGCACTACCCCATGCTAGTAAGCGGAGATTGGATACTCAGTTGAGTCATTAAGCGCCAAATCTAATAGATCGCATTATGATGACTTCAAATTTACCCATGATTTAAGTGTTAATTTCCCCCTAAAATGCTCATCTTTTCTATTTGTATGAAGAATATATACTCTTATTTCTTCCTATTTTGGTTTCAGGGTAAAGATGAGTAAAAGAACGAACATACGCGTAAATGGAAGGACTTAGAAGCAAATATGTGGAAATTATGGATTCTGCACTCACTACGGCGTAGAGGTTCATCTATCTACGCTATAGCAAGACTTTATGAAGATTACGGCGTAAAGGGTCATCAACATACGCCGTAAGAAGGAATTTATGAAGACTACGGCGTAGCCTGTCCTACGGCTACAGCGTAATGATCCACAAAAGGGCTCTACGGAGTAATCAACTCTCTAGATACAATGTAAGCCCCAATTTGAGGTCGAAAGGAACTAACAAGGCCAAGGAAGAAGTTACGGCATAGCAACCCTAGCAGCTACGCCGTAGGAAGCCTTTTATCAAGACATTACGCCCGTAGCATTTGATCAAGCTACGGCGTAACACTAATTTACAACGGTTATGGCGTAGCAATCCAATCAGCTACGCCATAACAAAGTCGGGCCTATAAATACCAGCCCTAATTCCGAGTTTATGCATTCACTTTTCACCAAACAGAAGTTGGGAGAAACTCAGGGAGTAGGAGGAACGAAGTTCTAGCCTCATAGAAGTCATTTCCATGGGAGGATTCACACACCAATCATAAGTTTATCTATTCCTTTGTTTTGTATTCGATTCATGTTTAGAATTGTATTTACTCAAACTTGTTTTTCTGCAATTATGAATATGAGTGGCTAAACACCTCTTGGTGTTAGCTTAGTTATGAAATTGTTATTGTTTTGACTTAGTTTTCTACGCATCTATTATCTATTGTTTGTATACTTTCATGGCGAGGCTTGGGACACTCTAGTTCCTGTAGTGATTAGCATTGGTTGTTCTCTAGAGACTTGTGGAATTAACCCTAGGAAGCAAGTCGCTAGGGATGTGACTTAGTGATAGCAATATCACCATACACGTGTGAATTAACCCTAGGACCACCTACCTATGCTAGACACTTAACGGAGTTAGAGGGGTGTAAGATCTGACCATGCCGCATTCGTTAGACCTGTCCATGTTAGTAGAGGGACTTAATGACTCTTACATTTTCGTACCGATGAACCCAAGGCTTTACAATAGTTTTAGATAGGACAAGATGTAAGATAGATGTAGGTGATTTAACCCTCTGATCCGAAATGAATTAAATCCCCAGACGATATGATAGGATGCATCATTAAGAAAACTAGTCATAATGATAACAAGAGTAGTAATTAGGTTAACACTATTTCTCTCTTATTGATCTTTCATCTATTTATTTTATTTGTCTTGTTATTTACTTTTCTTAGTTTAATTAATCTTTCAATCATAAAACCCCCTTTTAAACGTGACACGAAATTAGATAATTTCCACACACTTAGCTCTTGGGACGACCTCGGCTTTACCAACTAGCTTTACCACACACGATCGGATACACTGTCCGTTAGTGCATAAAGGTAGACCTTAGGTAAACGAGACTAATATAAATATTAAAACCTGGTCAGTAAAACCTGCATCAAGTTTTTGGCGCCGTTGCCGGGGAGCTATTAGGATATTATTTAAGTTTTTAATTTTTGTTTTATTTTCTTTTCAGTACTCACGTTTTTTTCAAGTTTCAGGTACAATGGCAGAAATTGACATTGACAACCTGACACTTGAATAATATTTGGCCCTCACACGAGAAGATCAAGGGCCTGGTTTGGTTAGGCCGGCTATTGGGGATGACGTTCAGTTCAAAATCAAAATTTAATTCATAAGGGAACTGTGGAAAGACCCATTTTCAGGAAGCAAGATGGAAGATGCTCATGAACACATTGACAATGTCCTCTACATTGTCTGTTTGTTCAACATTCCGGGGGTTTCTCATGATACGATAATGCTCAGAGTATTCCCGATGACATTGACTGGAGCAGCAAAGAGATGGATCGATAGGTTACCAGCGGGGACAGTGAACACTTGGGCTCTTTTGAAGAATCATTTCATCCAAAGGTATTGCCCTCCTTCAAGGACGGCAAAACAGCTTGAAGACATTCACAACTTTAAGCAAGATGGGGATGAAACATTGTACCAAGCTTGGGATAGGTACAATGATCTTTTGTACTAGTGCCCTACTCATGATCTCAATAAGCAACAAATGGTCAACATTTTTTACAAAGGGGTCAACATCTCAACCCGCCAAATGCTAGACTCTCAGGGCCCAATCCCTAGTATGACTCCTGCTCAAGCCTTAAAGGCTATTGAAGACATGGCAGACCACTCTCAAGAGTGGCATGAAGGAGGAAGTAGTAGGAGCATTGTTAGGAACTCGGATGGAATTACCCTAATCACCAACAAACTCAAAAGCTTGGGACGTAACATGAAGAAGCTAAAAGAAAATGTCCATGCTATTCAAATTGGTTGCGAGGTTTGTGAAGGACCCCATTTGTCTAAAGATTGCCCTTTGAACAAGGGCAATGTGAAAACAGAGGAAGTTAAATATGGGGAGAGTAGACCATTCCAAGGTTACAACAGCAACAGTTATCGTAAGTGGACGTTAGGATATTACCGACCACAATCTGATCTTGAGCGGTCTACCCAAAGATATTTTGATGAGTCGGCTAAGAAGCAATTGGAACGAGAGGAGTGGCTTAGAAGCTTTCAGGAAGGAACAACACTTAACCTCAAAAGCCACGAGGAAACTATAAGAGGTCTTGAAACCAAGATAGGGGTATTGATAATCAAGTATCCAAGCAAGCAGGCGGTGAACGAGGAGAGTGCTCTAAAAATTCCGGAGCATGTAAAGCTATATTTTCTAACAATGGTCAACCTCTTTATACTCCTTTCAGTTATTCTGATGAAGAGCTTGATTTTTTTGCTGACCAAGGTGGGGAGGAGTCTGACAATGATGTAGATATCGAGGAGGAGATAGACCTTTTCTCTTTGAATAGTGATGAAGGAGAGGAAGTAAGACTAAACGCCACGTGCTCCGCAGTAATTCAACATCAGTTGCCTCCTAAAGAAAAGGACCCAGGAAGTTTTATTCTCCCTTGTTCAATTGATAACTTGTTTATTAGTAACGCTTTAGCAGATCTAGGAGCAAGTATTAGTATCATGCCGTTTTCTCTGTACAAACGCTTGAATTTGGGAAAAATTAAACCAGTTTGCATGACCATAGAAATGGCTGATAGAACAGTTAGTATCGCCAAAGGTATAGTTGAAAATGTATTGGTTAAAATTGATGAGTTCACCTTTCCTGTTGATTTCTTCATACTCGACATGGAAGAAGATAACCACTTACCAATTATCTTAGGAAGACCTTTGCTTGCCACTACCCACACCATAATTTATGTCTTTAATAAATTAATCTCTCTTACTTGTAATGATAAAAAAAATAGTATTTAATATGGACGAAAGAGGGCGGTGTCATAAATTAGAAACCGTTTATGTAATAAATAATGGCAACATTCATGAAAGAAAGTCTTCACCAGACTTGACTGCGCATGAAATGTTAACCCCTGATCTGGATAATTCGTTTAGTGATTTTGCGCAGGAAATAGACCACGAGAATAAGGGCTGTGACCCCTCCAGCGAGTCACAAGGCATGAAGGGCACTATTCCAAATTCTTATGCTTAAGGCTCATCTAGCTGAAATATTTCCCCTATAAAAGGGGAGGAAGCTGAAAACGTCTTGGGGATGCTAGCCCAGCATGAAATAAATAGCAAAGAAATAGTAAGAAAATACCATTGGTGCGAGGAAATACCTGTCAACAAAGAGGAATGGTACGATTTATGGGCATCATGCAACCCATACACCGATCTTTGTGATGGGGGACACGACGCGAATAGAGTAGGAAACGATAAACACTTATGGAGTTCGACAAATGACGCTATGAGAAAATCGTTATGGGATAGAAGTATGGTTTTTGACGATTGGGTTCGAATCGTCTACGGTAAAGTCAGGAGAGATGAGAAACGGAAAATCTGGAATAATGATATCAGTAAAGAGAAGCCCGCCAAGGATATTACACATGATGAAGATAGCAATCAGAGTCCTGCCTCATCACAGACACAAATTAGTGTAAATAGAAAGACACATTGGTGCGAGCAGGTAAAAACCCGAGATATTAATGGATGTAAAACGTGGGCATCTTGTGAACCTTTGAACCTGCTTTCATACACAGATTCACCAACAACCCTAATATCTCTAATATCGAACTTTCCATGTATCTCTAAAATTGTATATCTCTAATGCCAACCTAGGGATCCTTTTATAGGCATAAGGATAACCCTAGTCGGTTTACAATACTTGAACAACAAGTAAACTAACTCCAATCTAAAGAACATTCTAGAATTACATAATAATCCTTAAACGTTTTACATTGTAGTCCTTTATCATAGCAGTTCTTTAATAACCAGCACGTTGACTTTCTTCAGCAGCACTTTGACTTTTATGAGAAGCAGTACTTTGATCTTCCAGTAGTACTTTGACTTTATAACCCAACAATCCTCCCCTAACTTGAATTTTACATGCTTGATTTCTAGTTTCTTTGTCTTTCTCTTAATTCATATCATCTTTAACTTCAAGGAATGATTGTATCTTTCTTTACTGTAATTATATAGTCACCATCAAAGTACTCTTCATCAGCAATCTTTATCAACAACTATCAGCAACAATCTTTACAGCTACTCAGCAACATATTGACATAAGGTACATCAAATCTTTTAAGTTTCAGACTATTCTCATCACTTCCAGGTGTGTTAACTCCTGTGAGAGGTGAATCATTGAAAATTAATGGATTTTGCTGTCTCTTTACCAAAGCCATTAACTCTAGAGTAGCCAATGTTTAGGTTAGTAAAGCATGGTAAATTGATAACCATATGATTTTTAGCAAATCATCAGCTATCAACGGATTTGAGTAGTCTTTACCAAGAGCCGTTTGCTTTACTACCATGGTTAACTAATTACCATATGAATGGATTTTCCACAGCCTTTACCACAAGCCATTATCTTGTGGGCTAGCCAACTCTTCACTATCACATATATGGTGAGTTGAAAACCATACAATTTTAAGTAAATTGTCAACTAAAAACGGATTTGATAATCACATCAGAGCCGTACCCTCATGATGAGTCAAAGTCTTTCTTGTCTATTAAACATGGTGAATTGAATACCATTTGTTGTGTCGTACAAGTAATAACACCATGTATGACCCAAAAACATTTTGTTGTTGTTTTATTCTGTGCTTCAAAAAGTATTTTGCACACTAACAAAAATTACTATCTTATAAAGAACTTTACTGGTTTAAAACTTCAAGCAGTACTTTGATAAAGTACTGTTTGTATAACAGTACTTTGAATAAAGTACTTTGTTATTCAAAAGATATATACAATAAAACCATACCAGTATTTATGCATCATCCTCTGCCAAAATTGTCCACTTGATGAACAATTCAATCACCATTAGAGCTGTATCATTCCCTTGTTCTACCTCCATACCATGTTCTAGCATTCTGATCATAAGATCTCTTGTAAGAGGATATCTCCTTTCTGCTAGCATGTGAATCATGGTTCCATCTTCTAGCTCTTACACATGTACTCCTGCTGAATCAAAGTATCTCCAACTTTGAATCTACCAATCTTCTTGATTCTTCCAAATACCATCTGTACTTGTTGCTTCAGTATCCCAAAGAGTTGTAAGATCACCCAGCAAGACTAACCCTATTCCTTTCAGTGGAATATGTTCAAAATAAGCTTGTATCTGCTGGTATAAATGGAGTAAATCTTCTCTGTCTATAAGATACAATATGTCCCACAGCAAATTAAATGCTCTAAAGCTTTCATCTTCTCTTTGGAAAACAAAATAATCTCCATCTTCTTTTGATTCTACATCCTCCAATGCAGATATATTAGATTTTGTCTCAGCAGCCTCTTCTGCCTTGGGATAATCAAAATCAACAAACCTTAGATAATTCCTCAGCTCATCTACTGTATCAGTTCTTAATTGCACTGTGGTCTTGAGCTTCTTGGATGACAGTTCTTGAGTTGTTGTTCTTTTTCTCTTTGAGCTTCTTGTTTTAACTTTATCCATCATCTGTTTTCCTTCATCAGTATCAAAACTTTAACTTTATCCATCATCTGTTTTCCATCATTAGTATCAAAACCAATAATACCATCAACTTGCCTTTTAACCTCTGCAGACCTTTGTATCCTCGACCTTTCAAACAACTCATGTAAAAATTCCTTTCTTGAGCTTTTGTCATTGGTCTTATTGGTTGAACAATTAGCTTCTTTGAAATTTCAAATTCAGCTTGTAACTTTATGGCAGCTTCTTCACCTTTAGCTTCTTGAAAAGCCCTTATTTGTACTAAAGTTAACTCCTTCTTCTTCTTCTTTTTCTCTGACTCTACCAAGATTCCTTTCCCTTTTTCCTTAGGATCTTGCTCTTGAGTAAGTTGAGAAGAAGGTTGTAGATCTCGAGTATGTTCAAATCTAGGAATAACAATACGTCTAGGTCTAGATATACTCATCATAATCTCAGCAATAATCTCATCATCACTATTGGTAGATTTTCTAACCTCTTCTTCCTGAACTGGAATGGATGGACCCACATCTTCTTCAAAATCCAAGGTCTTTGGTGTGATTAAAAACTGTCTTACAGTACCTTGATGAGCAGTATCTTGATGAGCAGTACCTTGAACATTTTCAACACCAGTATCTTCCAAATCCAATTCCTCTGTATCACCACTTGTGACTTGAATATCANTTTTCTAACCTCTTCTTCCTGAACTGGAATGGATGGACCCACATCTTCTTCAAAATCCAAGGTCTTTGGTGTGATTAAAAACTGTCTTACAGTACCTTGATGAGCAGTATCTTGATGAGCAGTACCTTGAACATTTTCAACACCAGTATCTTCCAAATCCAATTCCTCTGTATCACCACTTGTGACTTGAATATCAGTATCATGAATATCAATTTGCTCAGTCTCATCACTCTTTCTCTTAGCAGATCTTGATGAGGAATGTTTTCTGCAATTGGTGTTATTTGAATATTATCATTAAAACCATCATCATTATCAACAACTTTATTCACATTCTCATTCTGCAAATTCCTCCGCAATGTGAATAAAGAATGTTTCTTGAGCTTTCTTTTCTTGGACTTAGGTTTGTGACCACTTTTCTGCTGTGACTTGACCCATAATCTGTGGTGTTTAACAAGTGACCAAACAAATCTCTTCAATCCTTGGAACTTGTTGCTCAACTTCAAAAGCAGTGCAGCTTGATCTTCATTAGCCTTCTTCAATCTCCTTAGTTCTCTGGTCAAAGCATAATTATCCAGAACTCCTTCTTGAGCAGGTGCCTCCTCATCAGCCATCACCCCCTCATCTCCTCCAGATGTTTGAGAACCATCTGTTGATGTATAATCATTGGGAGTGGGTGGTTGATTCTCAGCATTATCTGAAACAGAAATAGCATTACCTTGCAGAGAAGCAGCCTTTTCTTTGGAAACAGTATGTTGAGAAGCATCTCCTCCCTCTGAGTGTGACTGCTCAGTATGTTGTGAAACATCTTGAACTTGAGATGGAGTGGGAACAAAGTCTGAATGCTCAGAAGCATGGTCTGATTCCTCTTGAGCAGCATCTCTAACAGCTTGTGCAACTTCCAAAATATATGCAGTGAGAGGTGTATTCCTTCCAGAAAACTTAGCACTCTTGGTAGCCATAAAAGTTAACACCTTGTTAGGAAGAACAACGACTGGCAAGAAGTCTTGAGGTTTGGGAACACCTTCAAGCTGTTTGTTCAAAAAGAGTTGAATGAACCTGGGATACATCAAAAATGGTGAACCATTCTTGATATGTTTGTGCATACCATCAAGAATCATGAATGAAAAATTGAAGGGTTGATTGGTAGCTAATCCCACTAAGGCAAATGCTATGGTTTGACTAAATTCATTCCAAGCAGTACTTTTGTTACTGAGGCAATGAAGTAGAACATGAATCAGGTACTTCCAATGTGGACTGAATAAGGGTTTCTCAAATGTAAGCTTAGAAAGTGAACCCTCATGCCCAATATCTCTAAGTGTGTCCCAAAGTACTTGTTTGTCAAACCTCACACTACCTTCTTCATCATGAAACATAAGGTATGTGCGAATACTAGCCTCTGTAATCCTAATAGTGCGCCCAACAACTTTAGCCGTAATGAAAGAGATATTTGGTTCTTCCCAACCCGATGCAGCAGTAGCCCAAAATTCTTGAATCCATGGCCCAATGATATCCGGATTGACCAAAAAGAGTAATTGATTGAAGACCCAGTTAGGAAATCCATCACAACATGAAAATCAAGATTCAATTCGGTCTTATCCAAATTAGCAATCATATTATGTTTACTGCAAGTGGAACGAGCCATTTATGAATTTGTATGGATGATTGAAGTAGTATGTAGAGGGTTAATGGAAGTGATGGCGTAAAGATGAATGTGAAGCGGAAAAGTGAGAGTAAAAAGGCGGTAGGGTTAGTTAAATATGGATAAGATATAAAAAATCAAAACCCATTAAATGCGTATACAGTTATTTTGGCATATATCCCTTACATAACAAACTTTTTACCATTACCCCGTATTTTTTACCGTTAGAACAATACTTTTCCACGTCAGCAGTACCCGTCAAAGCAATACTTTCCCAAAACAAAGCAGTACTTTGGCAAAGTACTGTTCTATCAAAATATCTATTAATGTTGACTGTTTGACCAAAATATCTTTTGAATGATCATCATTAATAACCCATGAGACTTACTTGCCTATAAAAAGAACTTCCATTAACACTTTTCTTCATCAAGACTTGGTATCATCATCACAAAAACCCTAACATCATCATGAGCCACTTCCCATTGATATACATCTCATCCGATGACTCCACTAATTTAGATATTAGTTCCTTCTCCGATTCTGATTCTGATTCTGATCCAGGATAGAGTGGTTATTTTCCTCCTATTGCATCAAGCTCAAGCAACCTAAAACCTAACAAAAAAGTGTCAACTTCTGCTCCAGCGCCATCATTATCCAGTGAATTGCCACAAGCCTTGACACAGGCTCTAGAGTCTGCCTTAAAGAACATCAAGTGGCCTGCTCAAAAGAAGCTTGCAAGACCAGAAAGACCACCAAAGCAAGTGCTTGGCCTGGCTTGCCCAAGGAAGCAATCATCTTTTGATGACAAGAGAAAGATTGCTCAGAGGGCAAAGCATAACTATCAGGGAAAAGGAAAAAGGCCTATGGAGTAGGTTATGTAGGATGTATGTTAGGTAGGGTTGGTGTAGGTGGTTTTGATGATGTATCTCAGTCTTTATTGTGTCTGTGTCTCTTGAATGGTGAATGTAACAACTTTTAATGATAATGAATAAAATTTCTTTTCTGTTGAATGATATATGTAGCCTCCCCTCAAATAATGACTAACTACTAATGCCTCCCCTCAAAAGTAGCTTAATTATTTATCATACCAATACTTACCACCAAATGCTTGAATCTTGAGACATCAAATCCTTTGGTAAGTAAATCAGCTACATTATCATCTGTGTGAACCTTGACAACATTAATGAGTCTATGCTCATAACAATCTCGAATAAAGTGATGCCTAATATGAATGTGCTTTGTCTTGGAATGATAAACTGGATTCTTCACAATACAAATCGTACTCTCATTATCAATATTGATAGGAGTATACTTGATTGTTTAACTTGAAGCCCCAAAAAGAAAGTTAATTCACCCATTGAACTCATTTGAAATTCTTTTTGCATGAGCTGTTCAAACTCTTTCACCATTGACTATTTTGTAGCTCCAAAGATAATATCATCCACATAAACTTGATCAACTATGATATCCTTTTTATCTCTTTTAATGAACAAGGTCTTATCAATTGCTCCTCTTCTGTAACCATGTTGCAATAAAAAAAGTGGAGAGTCTTTCATACCAAGCTCTGGGAGCTTGATGAAGGCCATACAGTGCCTTAAAAACTTTGTAGACTTTGTTTGGATGTTCAGGATCCTCAAAACCAGGAGGTTGTTTAACATATACTTCCTCTGTATTTTTGCCATAAAGAAAGGCACTTTTGACATCCATTTGATAAACTGGAAATCCCATATATGATGCAAAAGCAAGAAATAACCTTATAGCTTCAATTCTTGCTACAGGAGCAAACACTTCGTCATAGTCTACTCCTTCTTCTTGTCTGTATCCTTTTGCAACCAATCTTGCTTTGTTCTTGATAACATTTCCTCTTTCATCCCTTTTAACTCTGAAAACCCATCTTGTACCAATTATCTTCTTGCCATCTGGTAAATCACATAGTACCCAAACTTCTTGAAGCTTGAATTGTAGAAGTTCTTCTTGCATAGCTTTAACCCAACTCTCTTTAGTTAAAGCTTGAGCTATATTCTTGGGTTCTTCTTGATATATAAAGCAGGCAAACAGGCATGTTTGTTGATCCTTATGATTCATCCAGTTTTGTTTATAATCAAAGCTAAGTAAAGCGTTATGTTTCTTTGACAAACCTTTAGCTTTTGTTCTTGTGAGCACTCCTGAAGTTGAAGGTCCAATGATTTGATCAACTGGATGATTTTTCTGAATTCTTGATGTAGGAGTTGATGGAACTTCATGATCATTATCCAAATTTATGAAGTCAGGATCTTCATTGGAATTTGAGAAAATATCTTCATCTTCTAACTCATCATCAGTGTCTACTAAGTCAGGCATGTTAGAATCATTTAAATCCTTAGTAGAACTCACAATTGGTTCAGCAGTACTTTGATCCAAAGTACTGTGATCCAAAGTACTGTCATCCAAAATACTGTGAGTATTTTCTTTGAACTTACCCTTTTTCTTTGCAGCTTCATAGGCTCTCCTTTCATCATTGATGTGTGCTATTTTACACATGTTTTTTACCTTAGTTTAAGTGTGTATAAGACCAAAAACTAACGTGAAACACCAAAGATATAGTGTTTTTGTGTTTGTGACTGTGCAGGAAAGGATATTGCATAAATGGCATGAAAACCAACCAAAAAGCCCTAAAAGAGCACGAGATTTGGAAAAGAGTCAAGAAGCCGAGTCAAATATGAAATTTACTCAAGTAAAGCCCGTGACGATGTTTTCATTACTTAAAGGCTCGTGAATATGAAAGAGATACTTAATCAAAGGTTAAAGATGATTATCATGTATAAACTTCCCAAACTCGAGCAAGTGGTCACTTTTATATCGTTGAAGACTTTATGAAGACTCGTTAACATATTCCTCAAGATTACAAGGACTTAAATTTACTTTTTAGAAGTCGTTTAGTAGTGTAATAGAAGTTTATGTGTCATTTCATAAACAATATGAGTTGAGGGGGCTTGATGTAAAAGGATTCCACCATGGAAACCTTAAATACCCACCTTAAACTTCATTTAGAAGCTAGTCTTCATTTTAGTTTTTCATTATGTCATTTTAATTTTATGTCATTTCCTTAACTTGTCATTTAAATTCTTGTCATTTAAATTTATGTCAATTTAATTTTCATGTCTTGATTTACTTATTGTCATTTTATTGTCTTAATCTTTACAAGTTCTTTCTTAATCTTTACAAGCTTTTATTAATTTTCTTGTCACCTTTGCATGATTTTCATTTAAGTTTCATAAAAAGCTTATGGGTTAGGGCTTGCAAGAGAAGCCGTGGCTTATTTGCTTATTTCTAAGCTTATTTTAGTGTCTTAACGTTTTATTTATTAAGTTTTTACAAATCTTGTTTACCTTTTTATTAATTTCAGTGTCACGTTATATGTTTTTGATGTCCAGTAAGTCACTTAGGGTTTAGTAGCGAGTTTGGTGTCATTTAGGGTTTTATAGCGAGTTTAGGTTTTTCTTTGAGTCTAGCGAGTATGAGATTTTAGAGGCTAGCGAGTTTGTGTCTTAGTATAGCGAGTATAGGGTTTTTTTTAATGTGCTAGCGAGTTTGGTCCATGGATAGCGAGTATGGATACTAAAACCCTAGCGAGTTTGTGTTCCAAAAATCCATAGCGAGTTTGTGTCTTAGGTGGTCTTAGCGAGTTTGTGTCCTAGGTTCCCTTAAGTATAGCGAGTTTGGTTTAGAATTTTTGTTAGCGAGTTTGTTTAATGTCTTTTGTAGGTTTAATTTTTGGTCTAAGTCTTTGAGTCGTGTCTAGTTTTCTCCTCTTCTTTTCTTATTTCTTTTACAAGCCGAGCTAGGCTTTTGTTTTCTCCATCGTTCTTCGAGTGGATTTTCGTTCGGTCCATTCCTAAACGAAACTCTGCCGAATTTTCTTTAATTTCTTTTAACTTAGTCTATTTTCTTTTAACTTGTTTTATTTTCTTTTAAACATTTACTTCACTTTTCTTTTATCATTTAAATCTAAAACCACAAAATCATTTTACACTATTATTTTATTTTCATTCCTTTTATTTACTTTACCTTTATTTCTTTTATTTCTTTCTTTTATTTCTTTTTACGTTTATGTTTTCTTTTCCCGTTCATTTTAATTTCTTTTCTCACGTTTTACTTTTCTTAAAGTTTTAAATAAAGTTTAGTAGCGTAAACAAAACCAAAACATATCTTTAAACCCATTCACATCACATAACTCACGGTTTTGAACGACTAAGATCCATTCAACCCTCGTTGGGACTACAACCCGAGGTTCTTAAGCTTCACTGCTTAGTTCTGCCTTTGTCAATCATCTTCATAGGATTTAGCTAGTGTTTCTTGAAAGAGCATCCTATTAAGTTCATCTTGAATTGCTTGATCTTCATTAGAGAGTATAGAAGTTGGTTCAATAGTACTTTGCTTCTTCTCAATGGTTATGGATTCTACATCAGTAACATCTTCTGATCTAACATTAACTCCATGAACAATATATTTTGAATCTTCTTACTTGTGAACAACTTGATTTTCTTCTCTGACAGGCACATAATTCATAGAAGGAGTCAAACTATAAAGATCAAAATACCAATCAGGACCTTTTCCTTTTTGATTCTGTTGATCTTTAAGAAAATCTACATGAAGACATTCTTGAACCTTTTTGGTAACCCTGTTGTACACTCAAAATCCTTTGCTGTTGGTACAGTAAACCAATAAGTATCCTTCTTCTGACATACCATCAAATTTTCCCAGAGAATCAATAGTATTGAGAATAGTCAGAGAGCATCCAAAAGGTTTTAGAAAACGAATATTTGGTTTCTTACCCATAAGCAACTCATAAGGTATCTTCATCTGAGGTTTAGTCACTGATACTCTATTCAACACATAGCAAGCAGCACTTACAGCTTCAGCCCAAAATTGAATAGGTAATAAAGAATCTGCAAGCATTGTTCTTGCTACTTCTATAAGTGTTCTATTCTTCCTTTCTGCAACACCATTCTGCTGTGGAGTTCTAGCAATACTAAACTCCCTCTCAATCCCTTTCTTGGCACAAAATTCATCCATTAACTTGTTTTTTAATTCAGTCCCGTTATCACATCTAATACCTCTAACTTTGAGTCTCAATTGATTTTCAAGGGCTATAATAAGATCATAAATAGCATCAAAAGTATCATCTTTAAATCCCAAGAAAAAGACCCAGCTAAATCTACTGGAATCATCTGTTACAACTAAGCAGTATTTCTTCTTGTTTAAGCTTGAAACTGAAACAGGTCCAAATAGATCCATGTGCAACAACTCCAAAGTCTCTCTGACAGTTCTTTCCTCAAGCTTTTTGCATGAAGCTTTATGTTGTTTACCCTTCTTGCAAGCCAAACATGAATGATCAGTCTTGAAAGTTTTAGAAGGTAAATCTCTAACTAAATGGCCTTTAACCAGCTTGTTGATATTCTTGAAATTCACATGACCTAATCTTCTATGCCGTAGATGTGCTTCTTCCAGTGTTGCCTTTGATACTAAACATGTTGCTCTTTCAGTATAGTTGATATTCTTTAAATCAATACTATACACATCATTGGTTCTTGGTGCTCTCAGTGTTACCAAGTGATCATCTACAAACTTAAACTCAAGAGAGAGAATAAGACATTCTGTGTCAGTGAATATCACAGGGTGCTTCTTGTCACAAATCTGAGATACTGACAAAAGATTGAACTTAAGCTCCTTTACATTACGAACATTCTCAAAATCAATACATCCTGTCTTGATGGTTCCCTTGCCAGTAATTCTTCCTCCTTCTGGATCATCTCCAAAAGCAACTCTTCCTCCATAATATGTCTTAAAATCTGACAGTAGCTCCTTGTCTCCTTTCATGCTTCCAGAGCAACCACTATCAATAATTAAATGATCATTAAGCTCCTCTTCTGGGTTGCCCTGCACAAGAATGAGAAAGTTAGTTTCTTTTTGGAAACCAAGCCATTACTGACTTGTGTTCCCTTTGTGGAGATACATACTTAAATTCTTTGAGTATGTAATCTCCACTGTTTTTGATCTGTGTTTTCAACACAACTTTCTTTTACAACAAAATTTTCTTTTTCACCCACACATTCTGAAAGTAATGTTTTTCCCCCAGCAGCACTTTCTTTCTTGACCCACATGGTTTTAACACTTTGTTTTGCACTCTTTGGTTTAGGTACTATATTTGAGGTGTAAGGCCTTCTAGATTGAGTGTAACTGGATCTCCTTGGTCTTACATTAGCAGTACCTTGATTGGGTGAAAACTTCCTAACAGTACTTTGTGAAGGTACTGTTTTTGGCTTGCCAGTATTTTGAAAAGTGTTGCCTTGAGGTACTGGTGGTTGGGAAAAAGGTCTTTTCTGGTGAGGGTACCTATAGTCTTTTGTGAAATTACTATGGTTGACATTACTTGAATAGTTCCAAACTGGTTTAGTCTCTTTTGGCCTATGGTTTGCAGATTTGGTCTTTGGATATTGACTTAAATATTCTCAGTGAAAGTTACAATCTTTAATCAAGTGAGTAGGACTATAACAAACAAAACATAATTTTTGATTCATCATCTCAAATCCTATACTTTGAGTTCTATGGCCAAAACTATTATGACTTCTAGATGAATGATTAAAAGGTTTTCTAAAGTTATCAGTATTTTGAAGTTATTTTTTGAAGGTACTGCTGAATGACTAGCAGTTCTTTAAGAAAAGTTTGAACGTACTGCTTGTTTTGAAAAGAGTTTATTAAACCTTCTATCATTGTTTTCACATCCTGAATCCCTAACATTCCTTTTATTGTTATCATCCTTAGGATTATCAACTTTTTCTTCAGATGGACTCGAATTAGATTGACTTTTAAGCTTTTTCCTAAACTCTAAA
The DNA here is from genome assembly GCA_014162995.1 of Artemisia annua. NCBI lineage: Eukaryota > Viridiplantae > Streptophyta > Magnoliopsida > Asterales > Asteraceae > Artemisia > Artemisia annua. The sequence continues at coordinate 3,206 of LBNU01036088.1, read as the reverse complement.
TTGTCTACTTCAAAACAAGAGACATCTGTCCTAGGTGGCTGAAAACTTCCAGTGGCATGAGGAACTGCATGATACCCCTCATCTTTCTTATACTCAGGAGGTGTTGGACTAGTGGGTTCCTCATTACTAGATATGTTTTCTTCTGAGCAATTTTCAAATTCACTAGTTGAGATCTCTTCTGAACTACCTTGTTCCTTATCACTAGGTGAGTTCTCTTCTGAACTACTGTATACATACCAAAACCTAGTCCAGTTTTTATATGTGATCTTCTTTGTTTTTCAACAAAACTAACATGTGACAGACCAGATTCTTTCCAACTAGTAAACTTTTCTAACAACTCATCTCTTTCTTTAGTCACCTTTTCTAGCTCAGACACCTTACATCCTAACTTCCATTCACTCAATTTTAATTGATAGTCTTGTTGCTGATATTTTTCTGCCCAAGCCAGTTCATTATTTTCATGAGTGATTATTTTGGCTTCCATTGACTCTAAAGTCAATTGATAGCCAACTACCTCACCCCTAGCCCTTCTAAAATTATCTTTTTCAGTCACATAATCATTAAGCACCTTTTGATAAAGAGTATTACACTTAGAACATACCTTTGGAGTAGTGGGTGAACTTGGTGAAGTAGCTACCATAGCAAGTAGAGCAGGTTCATCTTCACTTTCCATGCTCCAATCAAAGCTTTCAAGACCATCAAGGCTTCCAAGACCATATCTTGTTTCCAAAGCAACAAATCCTGGTTCTTCATCAAAGACTGTGCTCCAGTCTTCCAATGCAACAGTACAGTAGGTTACTGGTACATCATCAAATTCAGCACTCCAGTCAACCTCTGATAGATTTTCTTGAGCTACCAATGCTTTTGGTTTAGTTTCAGTAATATGAACCTCCTTGATTTCAACCTTGGGTTTCTCAATCATCCTATTTGCTTGATATTTTGCAAACTTGCATTCCCTTGCAAAGTGTCCAGGCCTTTGACAATTAAAGCATTCAATCTTAGACTTATCAATTGTTATACCCTGTTTGGCTTTGAAGTCAACACATCTTCCTGTTTTCTTCATGAACTTCTTGATCCTTGCAGTTATCATGGCAACTTGCCATCTTATGTCAATCTCTTCTAGATCATCTTCTTCAATTTGCAAGAAATCTTCTTCATAAGTAACATATAACATCATCAAAGTTCATGATGTTTAATGGTGAGGATGTGGTAGTTGTCATGGTTGTGCAAACATGCTGTTTTTCACTGTTAGGAACACGTTTCACGTTATGAAAAGTGTCGGTCATTATATTTGTAATAGGTTGCTTATTAGACTTATTATGTTTACATTTTATCTTTCATGTTAGGTAAGTTTATGATGTAATGTTACATTGTGTGGAAGTCCAAGGGCCAAGTATGTAATATTGCAAGAATGATCTAGAAACCCTTGGACTCCCCTATAAATACAATGTGTAAGCCTTGCTTAAGGCTTGTTGGTTCTCTTATGCAATACAAGTTCATTATTTTCACACATTGAGTTCCTTCCATAATTCTTGTCTCTTCTTCTTCTTTCTTGGTTAATGATTATATGATTGTTATGTTACAACATGGTGACCTAACAAGTGGTATCATTCACCTAGGGATATTTGGGGTTGTTTTAGATTAGTGTAGGTCTAGTTTTGATCTCGTTGGTTTAATCTTATACTCGTTATTTTTTTTGGTTTTGTTTTAATATTTCATAAGTTTTTAAGGTTTTACATATTATACTTGGTCTTTAATCTTTTTGGTACTCAGTTTTTTTTGAAAACAAGATCAAACAGTACATTTTAGGGTTTAATAGCGAGTTTGACAATTTTAGGGTTTAATAGCGAGTTTTGAAATTTTTTGGTAGCGAGTATCATATATTGTGTAGCGAGTTTGGTACGTCTCAGGCGAGTATGCCTTTATCCTTATCGCTCTAGCGAGTAAGGAAATATTACTAGCGAGTAAGAATCTAAATTCTTTCTTAGCGAGTATCAATTTTTCAAGGATATCGAGTATCAAATTTTAAACCTTACATAGCGAGTATTATCTTTAACAGGTGTCTAGCGAGTATAGTTTTAAAATTCTACATAGCGAGTATTGTTTTCAACATTTACATAGCGAGTAGTGTTTTTTCTAAAATTGTCTTAGCGAGTAAGATTTACTAGCGAGTTTCAAATTCAAAGTTTTTTTTTTCATAGCGAGTATCAGTTTTAAGCTAACATAGCGAGTTTCACCTTACAAGGTTACATAGCGAGTTTGCTTTAAAATTTTTTAAGATAGCGAGTATAAGTCACGTTAGCGAGTATCAATAGGTTCAAGGTTTCCTAGCGAGTATAATTGGGATAATTAACAAGTAAGAAAACTACTTTGAGCCTTCGTCTCGACAACAACAACTAATCTTCAACAACAACCTTTAACCATCCTTTAAAGATCCATTTTAACATAATCAATCAATCAAGAATGTCTCGACTCCCATTCTACTCGTCACAATCAACAACAACAACAACACAACAACAACAACAACAACCAACGTATCAACCAAATGTTTCAAAACCATAAAAAAATGGGGGGTTTTTGGGTTTCAGCAACCGTCCAATGCTACCCTCAACATCAACTCTTAACTGCGCATCAAGTGCCAACAACCAACCGTACCTACAACCCGCACATGAACATGCAAACGGTGGCTTACAAACCAAAAGCAACCCTTGGTTCAATTCAAATGTGCTGAAGCTATCACTAGTCAACAATCTCGTCATGAATCCGGATCTCTTCTCTGACCATACCACCAATGCTCACACCAGGTAATGTAGTTCAGGTGGTCAAGCAGCATTCCTGCGGTTTCTCGAACTGAAGGAAACCTCATGAGCAAGCTATAGCTGCAGGAGAGTGCCTCTTCGACTGGTCCATTCACAATTGCCACAAAGAACGATCCAGGTGATCCTAATGTCCACTCCACCAATGACCTGACACCAGTAATAGTCCAGTTTCTGATCACCAACTCACTGACGAAGAAGGACTCCATTAGTGCAGGCTAATGCATAGCAAGTGAGTTACATATGCCAAGGAATTCACCAAATCAATATTTCGCAGTGTGGATGCTCAGAGACTGCAAAGGATTGTGGGAACATTTCATCTCTTGATGGAAGTACTGAGTTAAATCCAAGAAGACACTGGATTCAAAGCTCTATCTTGGAATACGAGAA
>LBNU01036080.1:10547-32817 GCA_014162995.1 Artemisia annua | reverse complement strand
TTGATTGATTACGAGAAACTCATAAAACTAGATTTTTGGCAAAAATGAACATTAGATGTTTAGAATTCAGATCTGCAACGAAAACAGATATATGACCTGAACATTGTACTCGCCTCCTTTTCAGTGACCTCTAATTTTAATTCAGCAATGTCAATCATGCATGCAAGCAAAAATTGATCCTTGGAGCACATTCTTAAACCTAGTGAAGTTTAAAGATGGAATTCCCACACACAATGGCAGTGTCAAAAAGGTTATTAAGTTAGTGGCTTAGTGCCACCCAGGATTCTAGCAGAAACTAACTAATTCATGACTAACTAAAAGGAATTCACCTCACTTGACCACATTGCCAATACCAGTTTAAGCACCTTTTGATTCATACAGTGCACGGGGGTGTCCTACATCAGAAGGACTAGTGTTGGAAGCCGGACAGTAAAAGGAAGTACGACTTACGAGGGTGTGGTATCAAGCGCGTGCGATACTCGGATGTACTAGAGGTCAGACTATTTTTCAAAGATTGAAAATAGGGTTATGAGCCAAGGTAAAGCACATAAAAGACAACCGACACGTTCTATACAAACTTACAAAGGTTTAGTTTAATTTTCCAATCCCCTTGGATGATAGATTTCTGTTCCATCTCAAGATATCTAAAGTACCTAAGTGGCCAAGTCAGTAATCAAGAAAGAAGCCCAAACAAAGAAATAGGTAACAACACTGGTAAGTGGTAAGCAATGTAAACCTACTTTTAATCTGAAGAAAACCTGAAAAACAGTTTAAAATCGTCCTAACAGAGTTTAACTTTGGAGCTGGTGAAATTAATCTGTGTCCGATTGCTTTCGAGTTTCAATTAAAAGTCAACGGTGTCTGTTAACCGAGGGTTATGGTTTAGAGAGTAGTGGCTTATACATGTAATGAAGTTTGGGAGTTGATAACTATGCTTATTCTATTAACCAAGACAAGAAAACATACATACAAAGCAAGTCAATGAGCTGAAATCAGAAAAGTTCTAACAGACGGATAAAAAAAAAAATAAAAAATAAAAAATCAAGAAGGTACTGCGTAGATATCTAACATACATCTATACCACAGTTAATGTTGGTTTTCTACGAGGTGTACATGGATCAAGAAGATTGTACATGGTACGAGGATGCACTTGTAATTGGTCTGTGAGGTGGTTAGCACTGCTCTGAGCCTCCTAATTGAGCTAGTTTAGAAGCGTGTATGAAGTAACAGGTGACTTGGCAAAGATTCTTCAAGTAACACAAAGTGATCATTTTTTAACCAAGTTGACTACTTTAACATATATGCTTCAAGTGCCTGTTATCTTCCAGGTTTTCTTAGACTTGATTTTTTTGCCACTAGTATTAATAGCAAATAACATGCATCTTGAAACCATTAACTAAAGCACTGATTGTTAATCTAAACTTATAAAAAATGGACAAAACGGTGATTAGGCCAACCCAACCCAACTAATACTCATGCTGTATCAACCCTATCCCTTTAGGCCTGTTACCCACCCCAGTCTTAATGAGTTCAACTTGTATCAACTAACTTCAACCAGTCTTAAAATGTATGTCACAAATTTAGCATATGGCATTATCCTCTAGAGCTAACAAATGTTTCAGCAAAATTTACAAAACGACATTACAACAACAACAAAAACAACATACCCAATCCCGTCGGGGCGGGGTATGGGGGAGGTAGAATGTAGACAGATCCTACCCCTACCTCAGGATAAACCCGAAAGTAAGGAGACTTCTTCCAGTAAGGATAAACCCGAAAGTAAACGACATTATTTATATTAATTGTCAAATAGGTCTGCTGATCTACCACAGATATCATGAATTTCTACCATCAATACTTAGAGACTGTCTAATTGATACTTTCAAGCATGTCCAAGATGCGTACTCTGGTTCATTACCATGTTGCCCACTACTCTCAAAGAAAATATAAGACTGCTGAATAGCCAAAATTGTTCCCTCGGCAAACACCATTGTACTATAACAGTTATACAAATTGTATGAAATGGTAATTCACTAAGTAGGTTCCACGCATACAACTTCAAGTTTAGATTGTCCATTTTCGTAAGTTCCCCTCTACCATTGCACTTCTTTTATAATCTCATCCTTTAAGTTAATATACAATTTCAACACGCCTCTATAAAATTAACATATGTAAGAAGGAAACTCTATCACAGTGAAAAGAATATATCCGCTTAACTTATCTCCTATATGTGTGTCTGATAGATCTTGAACCCGACCACCTCCCCCCTGTATCCCCAACCCTCAAGACATTAACTTATGACTATGAATTTCAGGCACTAAACTAGTAATCCTAAGTTGGTAATAACCGAGCGAGCCATAGATAAAACAAACAAAGTAACCTATGAGTCAGCAGTTGTTATACTAGAGATTAAACAATACAGCTAGCTAGATCACATATAAAAAAGAAGAAGAAGAATATAATAATCAGAACCTCCATTCGCCTTCTTCGTAAGGGGAATAATCGATATCTTCTCTTCTGACACAATTAAACATCAAAGCAGCCAAAGATGCAAATATCCCTACAAATCAAATCAAAATCAACCCACCTCTTTTTATAATTATTATTATTATCTAAAAGACTAAAACATTAAAAAAGGAATGAAAGAAAAGCCTAAGAAGACTAACCAGGAAGATAATGAAGAAAAGAGACTTGAACAGAACTACAAACAACGGCGTCAACCCAAAACCACCACCCTGCACCAAACACCGCTCCGGCTACACCTGGTCCGAATATCGCCCATAACTCTGCCAAATCCATTTGATCAATCGATTCTTGACAGGGTTAAGGTTGTTTTGTTTTGTTTGTTTCTTGTCGATGAGTTGCTTTAATAAGTTTTTATTTATGATTGATGGGTTGGTTAATTTATGAGAATCAACTGTGTGTTGTCTATGATGTATTTTACTCTAGTATTTACCATCCCATCACATAGATACTTGTATTCTTAAATTGATTTTATAATAATATTAATATTATTAATTAATTAATTAGTTTAATCAAAAATTTTTTTTGGTAAAGAGTTTATACCCGATGAATATATTATTGGTTTGGAACATACGCGGGTTGTATCGAGTCACCCTAAACCAAAAACAATATGTTTTGAACATGCTCAAAACATAACAACCATAACACTAATAAACGAAATAGAGGCTATATATGAACTAATCAAAGATACACCCCTCATACCAGCTTAGTCCACCAAGATGTTCCACACTTGCACTGAAAACGAACACTCAAAGAAAAGGTGCTCATGTAATCCGATCGAGTTTTACATAGCGGGCAACGAAGTAAAGCTAAATCTATATCATTCCCAACATGCCATTGCCTCATCCTATCTTGGGTAAGCAGCCGTTTCCTCATCACAAGCCACATGTGAGTCGTATGTCTTAGAATAGAATACTCGTTCAAAACATCCACTCTTTCTTCAGTCGCTAGGGAAAGATAAAGGACAGATGACTGAAAATCCCGCTTAGAGAGCGCAAAACTATAATCAGAGTAGGTTTCGACCATACAAGATGCGAACAATCCACTTCCACACCACGATCACACACAACTTGCCAAGCATGCTTAACAGAGAATCCATAGAACACTCTATTGATGCAAATAATGTCTAAAAACGTTATTCTCATCTCTCGATATCTCTATGTTTTGATGATAACAAAATGTGAAAACATCTTACGTCAAAATTAACGTAAACAAGCTTTTAGTCGATATATCCGATTTCTACGCTAATCACTCTAAGTATGAACAAACAAATTTACAACTTGACAAATGATCAAAAAAGTAAATTTGCATTCTGAACTTCACATTTTTAGCTTGACAAAACTTTCTTTTTCAAAAATACACTTTACAAGCTATTTTTGAAATATAAAGAAATGTTTTATTAGGGAAATTCATTTCAAAAATCCCCAACAGCTATATTTTACCCAAACCAGCTCCAAACTCCCCTAAATAAAATTTCACCACTAAAAACAAAATCTAGAGCGTGTTTGTCTGGCATGGTACCATGGTACCACTAAATTTAGTGGTACCGTGTGACAATTAGTGGTGTCGTCCCCTTTAAACGGCCAGATTTTCAGTTTCTATAAATACCACTTCATTTCCCAAATTTTGTCCATCCTTTTTCACACAAAACTTTCAGAGTTCTATACTCCTTACATACTTACATTCCTTTGATCATTAGTTAGTTTTCTTTTGTTTAAAGAGTGATCCTTTCATCCAACCAAAGATCACCTACATTCCTCTACTAGTCAAGAGAAGAACACAAAGTATCAAGAAGATACAAAGTGTTAGAGTCTTTGTGTAGTGCACTTGCATTACTAGGTGTTAACTTGATTGTATCTTGACATACATCAAGTGTCATAGTCTTTTATTGTTGTCTTATGTTGATCATCGTGATCTTGTTAAGATCTGGGGATCTCTGGTAGCTTGTGTGCTTGTGTGTTGATCAAGTGGATCAAAAGTATTGTGGGAGCATCATGTGATAAGTAAGGATTGTGTAGATCGTGTAAGAAGTTAGGATTGAGTGGATCGTGGTAGATTGGTACTAGCTAAGATTAGTACTCGACATCTAGCTTAGTGTCGGAAAATAACGTAAGCGACGTTGTATGGTTTTCTCCGCCTGAAGGGAGCTTTGTTGACATAGTGCTTAGATTTCTTGAGTGTGGTACTCGGGGAGTGGAGTAGGGCGAAGAAGAGCTTTGTAACCGAACCACTATAAATCTCGTTGTCTCGGTTCGATCTTTCCATCTCTTTTCTTTACATAATTATTGTTTGATTGTGTTAGCATAGTGTTGTGTTCATATTAGTGTTAATTGATTTCATCTACAATTGAATCTAAATTTTTCACAAAGTAATTTTTATAACTAAAGAAAATGAGTCGGTAAACTATTCAACCCCCCTTCTAGTTTCCCACACACTCCGTCATACTTCCACACGAGAGAATCAAGTTGAGCTTGCCTTAGATTAGTAACATTGATTTGGCTCAAAACAGGAAAGGAGTTATACCACGTCTGAGGCCAACTCCACGCACCCTCATTCACGACATCAACCACCTTTTTTGTCTATTATATCCTGCGTTACTAACAGCCTTATGCGTCACATGATACATCAAAGGACACAATTCATCCCATGCGTCATACCACACTGAAGCTTTACCTCAATTCCTTAGCTTATACCAAACATGAGGCCGAACAATATTGCGAAATTTGAAGAAGCTTGCGCCATCCCCAACTCACATTAGATAATAACGTTACATCCTAAAAGCTACGAGGTTTAAATTTGTATGCATGTATCCATTTAACCCACATGGATTCTTTGTGTGTTATGAGCTTCTAAATATGAGTAGACATCAATGCAATGTTAAATGATTCAAGTTTCCGCACCCCTAGTCTCCCTTCATATTTCAGCAAACACACATATCCCAAGAGACTTTAACCTTCCCACGTTTAATATCTCCTCGACACCATATAAAGCAATTCATGAGGTGCTCAATATCATGAATAATACCAGCTGAAAGGATAAACACCGATGCCTAATACAAATGCATAGAAGAAAATGCTGATTTCATGAGCTGCACGCAACATTCCCGCAAAAGGTAACTACTTTTTCTTCCAGTCACCTATTCGTTTGCAAACATGCTCAATAAGGATCTTACAATCCTTATAAAGAAGCCTTGATGAAATAAGAGGAACACCCAAGTGCTTTATAAGAAGAGATCCACGTTCAAATGGCATAAGTTGCAAAATAGAGGACTTAACATGATCATCAACGTTACACATAAAGATAGTACTCTTTGGGATACTAGGTACTAACCCCGAGACTTCTTTAAATTCTTCCAAAGTTTCCATTATAACTCTAGCCGAGTGCACATCACCACGAGCAAACATTAAAAGATCATCCGCTAAACAAATGTTAATAATTTTAAGCTTACTACATTTGTGATGATATGTGAAATCTCCATCTTCTTGAACTTTTCGTTTAAAAATAAGCACGAGGATTTCCATAACGAGAGTAAATAAATAAGGCGACATAAGGTCACCTTGAAAAGGCCCCATTTATCATGAATATAACCATGTAATCACCATTAAATTGATAGATAATGAAGTGCTAGTAACATACGCCATTATCCACTTAATCATTATTGTAGTTATATTTGGATTGTTTTTGAGTTTGGGAATGTAATTCATGAGGTCAATATAATTAAAAACATATTCACCATGTACGTGACATTTCAATAGACTGTCAAGTTCGACACTTTGTTTTCAACTAAAGTAATAGTTTGATGTGGTGGTGAAAAGGTTGTGGTGGTCGACGGTGACTATAGTCTACGGCTTTCACTTATTTGAATTATTGATTTCATACTTATGAATTTTTAGTTCATGTAAAATAGTGACGTGATTGGTGACAATGTCTATGATATAGAGCTGGAAAGGCTAATTTGCATAAATCATTCACGAAAAGAACAACTAAAAACCAAAGTTTGCACTTTTGGGTAGTTTTGATCCTCTGTGTTTTGGTAGTTTTGAACTTTTGGGTCCCTTTCTCCTTTTAATTTTGCCTTCATTTTGTATTTTTTTGTTTTTGTGGGTTATGTATATTGTTGTCTTTCTAAAAAAAAAAAAAAAGAAGCAATGTTGCAAAAATCGGTCAACTCGGCCTTGTAATTGGCGATTACAAGATGCACGGCCTTTCACATTGTTGATTTTTACAAGGTAATCGGCCTTGTAATCGGCGATTATAAGGTAATCGGCCTTGTAATCGGTTATTAATCGCTACAAGGCCTTCAACCGCCTCACTACCGACTCACGATTTTTGTAACATTGGAAAAAAGAAAAACCAAAGTTTGCAAAAGGCATCAAATAAGAAAGACTAGTTTACAAATTTTATTTTATTTTAATTTTTCTAATAAATTTTTATGAACCAAACTTTGGCTCTAAAATTTTCAATATCTTTTATAAAATAAAATTAGTTATAACTACTGTGCACGCATGGGGTTCAAACTATAAGTACACTAATAAATATATGTCGACTATATTTGTTCGGCGTGTAATTATAATTCGTACTTTCATTTTAATGTTTATAATCTCGTGCATTTACAATTTTTTTGTATTACATAATTTTTTAACCCATGTACGCACAGGTTATTAAACGTGGATCGGGTTCTGACGATAACTACAACTAATAATAATATTTCAATTATATTTGTTCGGGTTTGATAGTATGATCAAATTTTATTTTTAGTGTTACTGTTTGAGTAGGTTGATTAACATAAGTCAAATTCAATGAATATTGAGTGAATATAAATGTTTATATGTTATAATTAATCCCGTGTATACACTCAATAACACGTGCTTCAACTTGATATTTATAATGCCTACGTTTACGGTGATTTTAGTATTACGATCAATTTGATGATGATGATGACGATGACGATGATGATGATGATGACTATGACGTAGACGATGATGATGATGGTAGAAGTAGTTTTCGTCTTAAAAAAGTTTAAAGTACTAGGGATATTTGTTAATTTTTTTTTTTTAAATTATGAAAATTGAGGATTTTACACTTAAGCTCATAAAATTAGATTAATATTCAATAGTTTAAGGTATGATTGTAAATTTTATTTACCAATCAGAATATAACATTTATTTACACTTAAGTCCAAATTAATATAAAAAAGCTCTCAGGCTATCGTTCATTTTTTTTTCACCAAAATTTTCCACAATATCAAAAGTTTGACAAACCAATTCAACTTTAACTTTTATTAGTCAATAAAAGAGCTTAATTTTGCAATTTAGCTCTACTATTGGTCAATAAATGAATTGGTTGACACAAAAACATTTTTCACTTATTATATAAAAATATTTTTGAGTTAGATTTTTTTTTTCTTTAAAGAGATGATTTGCACACATTATGTTTTGATTTGCACACTCGTATATACAACCGGTTTAAAGCAGTGTATATACACAGTACAACAGTTTAATGCGTATTATTGAGTGTCTTAATAAAAAAAAATAGAGTGTGCAAATCATTTCTTTTTATTTGTACGATTCTAACTTGGGGGTGTTTCTTTTCCACTTAAAGAGTGAACCCAAACTCTTATTTCATTTTTAACAAAGAGGTTTACAAACATCTCTTTCTCAATTAAGTGGTTAATCTACTTATATCTTCAAACCACTTATAAAAACCCATAAACTCGAGTTATTGTCTCAACTTTATAAAAGGAATTAGGGGATTAGTTGGTGACTTGGTTCATCATTGGACTTTGGACTTTGGAGAGCCTCTGCCGGGCCTAAATATTCCAAATATAAACTGGCCTCACAAGCCAATTATTAGCCCATTATAGAGGCATACATATACTATTCTGGACTTAGGGTGCAAATATTACATACGCTATTATTTGATGTCGCAACGTAAACTCCTATCTCCATTAAATTGTACTTATATGATCCAAGTCTTGATTTAAAACGCCCATTGAAAATTTATAAACCAGTATCTCTTGTTTAATAAAGGATAGATAAGAACTACGTACATTGAAAATATCAAATTTCCATTCAATAAATATTTGAGGCAAACAATGTTAGTGTCATATGACACTTGTAACTCAGAGTTGATGATTCAGAGATTTATCATATTTGATATTTGCATGTATTTAGGGGTTGGCAACACACCCCTCACCTAAAATCCCTTCACTCACTTACACCTAATCCCCTTATGCCACATCATCAACCACTTTTTCCTTCACTCACTTATTTTGTTGGCAACACACCACTCACTCTTTTTTTTTTCTTTTTTCTTTTTTCTTTTTTAAATTCTATTAAAATTTATTAAAAAACTAAAATTTCATTAAACTTAAATAAACATTACATAATATTATTAAAAAACATAAAATAACTAAAATTAGATTAAAACTAAACTTAAAACCATTAAATCCTACAAACTACACGGCCACCCATATTTGGCACATATCTCCCGTTTCCGATCGATGACGAATTTCTTAAAAGGCGGGTCCGGGATATTGTCGTGCGGTTCCATAACAAACTTCATGTCACGATTCATCACCTCCCCATTAATAAAGTTGAAATATTCTTCGTCTTTTTTCTTTTGGACCTCAAACTGCGACTGCAGTAAACTTTTCTTTTCGGCCGCGTAACTTGCAAGGGTATCACGCATCGAACTTCGGCTTGTATCTCCAGAATCCACTTTCTTTTTGCCTCTCGGTTGACGTGATGGAGTTGGGTTCTCGTTGAGGTTCGGTAAGTCACAGTCGAAATCTTCCACGTTTATTGGCGTCTCGTTTGTTGGGGTTTGAGCGCTATTTGACTCCGACGACTTTCTTTTCTTGCTCGATCCCGTGGATTCAGAAGCCTGACTAACCAACGGTTGTTCTTGCCACTTTTTTTGATCTTTGAGAATGTGCCACGCTTTGCTANGTTCATCTCCAGCGGTCGTTTTTTCTCCCCAAACCGTGCGGTAATCTTCCCCGCAAGGGGGCCTCCCGCGTACACACCGAGTGATCGGCGGCGGTGTTCCCGTGCGGGAACCACCCCGCACCGCTTGTCACCGTAGGTATACTGTGTACGGATTACGGAGTAGCATATATTGCAAACTATCATAAATACATAATCATAAATATGTATTGAAAAAATGACCATGTATTATAATGTGTAAAGTTAGCCAACCAATGCTTGACAATGCAAGCAAAATGTAAATTCTTTTATGTTTATGTAAACCAAAGTTGTAACTGTAACAAAATTGCAACAGGATATATGAAATGAAATGCAAAAGAAATCGTTTGATTTTTACGTCAGTGGCAACCATGACTATCCTGTTGGTAATTAGTTGCAATTTTGATGTTGCATAAGTTGTATTATTACGTGGTCACGGCCAAAGAAGAAGCTTGTAAAATTTAGCCTTGAGTTATGATTCGAACTCAGATCATTGGTTAAGCTCATTCGATCCAAGTTAATAGCTAGTCACATATGTTTGAATAATATAAAGGTAATGTAACATTGATCCAAGAATAATAAAGGTAATGTAACATTGATTGATATCACAAAAGCCCTCAAAGTCTTTCACTTAGCTTGAAAGAAAGTTTCGCAGTCGATTAGTTTGGCTAGTACCCCATTGAGGTTGATAAACTATTAGTAACACGCATTTTGTTAACAGTATATGCTTATACTGTAATATCCATAGCCGTTGCATGTCCAATAAAAATAAGTTAGTAACTTGGTAAAGTTACTAGCCTGGTCTCATATATATGATCACTTGGATATATAAGATGCTGCATGCATCTTATCTTATAGTCACCGCTGTGATATCACTTGCAACAAACTACACAACACACACCCAATTATGACGTGGGTGTGACTTAGGTTGCGTGATGCTTTAGGAATCGTCGTCCTTCTCATACTCAAGCTAAATATCAATACCATGTGACAAAAAATAGGATTTCAAAACATATTGGAAAGGAAAAACATATTTATTCACTCATTCAGTACCATTAACCCAAATAACAATGACATTGTAGAAATATTACATATGCCAACCGCTAAAGCAAAAACATAACCATAACTTTTTACCAACATAAACGCGTCTTTTAACTTAACCATAACATAATATAACTCTGATATATTTCGACGAAAGTAAGAACTTTAAAGACACATAACTTTTAGTGCATTGCTGCACCAGAAACCTTAGCAAGAACAACATCTGGAGGAGGTGATGGAAGCAGAGTAAATGCTAATATTCCACTCAAAGCTGCAGAAATTGCTCCCACAACAAATGCTGGCAAGTTTCCACCCCCAAATAGTTGATCCCAAGGTCCAGCTAGTATAGACACAAACATCTGTCATATAGAAAAAAATGTTAAAACTTAATTAGAGTATAGTTCTTATACGGTATGTTCAAAGTTTGGATGGTTCAATTCATTCTAATACTGTAGATATATAAAATCTTTCTAAACAAAATTAAAGTTGTGTTTCTTGAACAACCAAAACCAGAAAACATTGCACCATTTTAAGATGGATGTAGTATAACTATTATATGCAAGTCATTTATAGACACCATTTATAGTCTTTGTATTGTGAATTTTTTTTGGAGAAATTATTATCGTACGCGCTTTGCTTCCATGTGTCTCATTCTCTAATTTCTATTTTGTTATGTATTTTTACTAAAATGTTTTCATTTAACACTCTATAAATCAAAAATCTAAAGGATCATACCTGAGGTATGACAATTGCAAGGTTAAGAACACCTAATGCTAAACCTGGATAATAAAAAAAACACAAAACATTACACATGTTAGTTAATTATGATAATTGCAATGCATAAATTTTAATTATAAACATAATCTCAAAAGAAGATTTAGTTAGATAAACTAGTCTTTTTTACCTTGTCCTACTCCCGAATCGTTAGAAAAAATCGAAGCCAAAGCGCAAGGGATACTGAATGTCACCTGAATTGTAATGGAGGCCAAACACAATTAGGATTGAAAATGTATTTCATATTTACCCGCGACAAATAACTATAAGTGTTAAACCAAAACGCAACAAAATGACGTTTACTAAACGATCAAGAACGGTTTTGTATTAAAGCAGACAATTTAATACTAGGGTGACGATCTAAACGCGACAAATAAATTCAGTTTACCAAATACTCAAACGGCTTTCTAATCATAACATCATATAACCATTTCAGTTATTAACTTGCTCAATAAACATAGATAATATGCTTTCTTTTTTTTTTTTTTTTTTTTTTTTTTTTTTTTTTTTTTTTTAATTGGAAAACTTGTTGTATACAATTTGATTTGTCTCAAAATAATTGTTCACCCATTTACTGTAAGATAATATATCAACTTTTCTTTTCTAAAAATTGTAAGATAATATATCAAGTTTTCTTTTCTAAAAATTATTACTTCAATACAAACTGCATTAATGTTAGTAATTAATTACACTTAATTTTTTCTGTATTCCTTCTAGTTTCAGTCAATTATCTTAATATGGATAAAGTAACACAATTATCTTAATACGGATAAGGTAACACACATTTACTCATTGACTCCGTACACGAAAAGAGTCAAATTAATTCATGGTTTTCATAAAGCATTTAAACCAAAATTTAAGTCATTAATTGTCTTATCTAAATATAACAAAAAAGCATTTAATTAATTAACTCACCGATAAAGGAATACCAAGAAGAACAAAAACACTCAATGCACCACCTTTAACACCACTAGATGGTGGCAAAGTAGTAGTAACACCATTTACCACCGTAAACTGTCGCATACTCTCTGCCTTTTTACTAACCAAAATCGTCATAGCCAAGCAAACTGCGAGAAGCATATTTACACCACCCCACAACCTTTTAACGCCACCAGAAGCACGCGCTAATTGCTCGATCCCTAGAGAAGTAAAACCCGCGACAACAGAATTTAACAACAACCCTAGCGCCCCTACACGCACGCCTTTACTATAAATTGGATCTGTGCTTTCTTTACCGCCGTATACTTCACGGCCCATCCAATCTGTGTCGAATAACAGAAATGGAAACCATGCAATCCAATTTAGAGCTGTTACTAATAGTAAGATCCACATAGGCCTTGATAACATCTTTAGTGCTCCTATCATTTCACTAAAGAATACCACCCTACAACAAAGACAAACTCATAAGTGCATGTACATATATAAATTACTCTATATAAAATCATATTGAAATTTCAAAACAATAAACAAAAGGTCGATAATTATGTATTTTTGGGAAGAAAAAATAAAGAAATTATCAAATATTAAAATAAACTCGAAAAGTTCTTTTAAAAAAAATAATAGAGAATAATTCATCTTACATTTACAAATAGGCGAAATAAATAATAAAAAATGAATACTCACCACTTTTAAACGACTAAATAAATGTCACTGTATAAAACAAGACATTATAAACGGTATCTGAAACAACATACGGAGTATAAGCTTTCAAAATTCGTACATGCATGTACAAGTAATATAAAAATTACTAAAAAGGCATGCAATCAAGAACATAAATATAAATTAAAAGACGTGATCTTTAAAAGATAATAACTAAGTTCACATGAAATATAATAAAAGATTAAAAAAAAAAATGTTCTTCATAAAATAGAGTTAATTCTTAGATTACTAACTTGTTTGAAGATTTCCCTTCCTCTCCTTCAACAGCTTCGGGTTTGAAAACATTTTCTTTCACCGTTGTAAGAGCTAAAATTGTAATCGTCATTAAAAGCGCTATTGATATAAAGAAACATGTTTTCAAATTCGCGCAATAGACATCACAAGCGTGTGTCTTTGTGAACGGGAACATACGATAAAGACTGGTATACGACCCTGCCGCATACCCAAGTACGTTCCCAACTGCCATAAAAAAAGCAAAAAGTGAGTTTCCAGTTCGGATTCTGCTAGAATCCGTACCAGATAAGTCGGCTAATAAAGCACGACACGGTCCTTGAAGCATGTTATTAGCAACATCAAGGATCCAAAACCCCGTGACAAAAACAGATATTGCTCTGGGTTTTGCAGCGGTCCCCACTTTATCACCAGAGGCTACGCCAATATCAGCGGCGTAGCCAATTAAAAAGACCGCCATAGCCACGAGGGCGGCCCCACCAAAGATAAAAGGCCTACGGCGTCCAAATCGAGACGTGCAACGGTCGCTGTAGTACCCAACGACCGGTTGCACGATCATGCCCGATATTGGGCCGCATAGCCAAATATATGAGGCCCAAGTGTGTGGGATACCAAGCAACTGAACATAAGGAGTAAGAAGTGAAAGTTGTAGGGCCCATCCGAATTGTACACCAGCCGCAATGGCAGCAACCATTACGATCTGCCATATCGGCCGGTGTGCAGGCTCGGATGACTGGCCACCGATTTCTAAGGACGAAGGAGGGGGAGGCAGCTCCTTATCGGTTGGCATAGTCACACCACCACTATCCATTTTTTAAGAAAAATTGTTTATGACTATTGTTTTTGGTGTATTTTGGTTTGCTCTTTCTCAAACTCTCACACCAGCTACTTATGGATAAATTAGCATTTAATGCATGCACTTTCACACACACACTCTAAAAGAATTGTTTGACTTTTAGATTAATTGCTGATGATGTTATTTAGGAGGTGGGTGTTATATCCATTTTGGAACTTTGCTAATCAAAAGTTGGGTGGGCTGGTTCGTAAGAATTTGGACGACTTTTAAATCAAGTGGTTACGAGTTTAAATGAAATTGATCGTTATCTAGAGGAGTAGCGAAAGCAATACAATGTTGTTCGTCTTGATGGTTAATTAGATCGTAAGTGTGTTATTAATTAGTAACTTATCGCTGGTTTTCGAGTTGAGAACAATTATAATGTTACTACATTGTTATAATTTATAAATCTGCCTAAGAAACACGAAAAAACTAGCCATATGATATATGTTGGAACTTAAAAATGTAACTTATTGCAACGTATCTAAAATCACACTAAGTACAATGTATAACTTAGTTTCTGGTAACAAGTCATGTTGCATTATTAAGTTAAGGATAAGGATAAAGGAATAATAAAGTACATGACACGGATTAGATTATGGTAATAAGGTTTTACTAATATATATATATATATTTTTTTTGGCCGAGAGTTTTGCTAATATATATTGTGCATTAAATTACATTGATATCATTAGAGATTTGCTAAACACAACCTTATTTATATCCCATTTCCATCTTTATTTGAAGAGAAAAATTAAAATCAAGATTATTTACTGTATATTCTATGATTATTACTATATTAATATTTTTAATTATAATTGGTTTGTTAAAATTATTTTGGCTTATGCTTACCTTATGTTTTGTTGAAAATGTTTGGTCTACTAAAAAGAGATTAAATAACCAAAAGTTAGAGATAATAATAAAAATATTTGTCTACTACATTTATTTTCCGAAAGTTGTCCTACATGTTTTGACTCTGCTGGACTGGTCATGAATACTTGTTGAATAACTAGTCAAGTCAAGGCTTGACAACTTCCAAGATATACTTGACTTAATTCTCAATCGACTTGTTGAAAGTCTAAATCCAATCTAAGTAGTGTGTTAATTTAATTAAACAACATTTTCAACTATTAACTCACTTGATATTACTAGCAAGTACTCAGGCGTTAAAGCGATAGATACCTTATGATTAAAGTTTAGACGCCAACAAAATAACAACGACGATATGATTAACCGGAGAAAAAAAATGATCACAATCCGACCAAATTCACCCGTTTTTACCGGTTCCGACTGGTCCTCTATGTTTCGTTTCTGAACGGCTTTTATTTGCTAGCCAAACCGATGGCGACCTCGGATTCCGGTTGAACCCGTTGGTCCGGTCCGGTTTTCAAAATTATATGTACCATCAACTTGTTAGCATATAAATTGTATAAAGCTTTGCATGTTTGATGAGACGAAAAGTGTTACGCTTTTAGGGGGTCATTTAAGCCCTAATTCGTATAAATGTGATCAAATATTGCCCTAAATCGTTCCTTTTGTCATTTTAGGTACTTTTGAGAGGAATTCTGGAAAACATGCATATTTGGACGTTTTTGGAGCATAAAAGTGAAGAAAACGACAAAGTCTCAAAAGAAGCAGAAATTACAACCTGACGGCCGAGTCACAAGGTGACGCCGTCAGCAAGCCTTGACAAAAGAGTGGAAACCAATTATCAAATGACGNGTCATTAAAGCGACGGATACCTTATGATTAAAGTTTAGACGCCAACAAAATAACAACGACGATATGATTAACCGGAGAAAAAAAATGATCACAATCCGACCAAATTCACCCGTTTTTACTGGTTCCGACTGATCCTCTATGTTTCGTTTCTGAACGGCTTTTATTTGCTAGCCAAACCGATGGCGACCTCAGATTCCGGTTGAACCCGTTGGTCCGGTCCGGTTTTCAAAATTATATGTACCATCAATTTGTTAGCATATAAATTGTATAAAGCTTTGCATGTTTTATTTGTTTGTACAATTTGTATAATAACATTTACTTTTCATTATAAGAGTGTTTTAAAAGTAACATTAATTAGTGTGTTTAATGTTTTATTATTAATTTTAAAATGTATAATGTAATTTGTAACAAAAATTTTATATGTTTTATGTCTTAATTTTAAGACTTTTAGTTACATTTATGAATCATTTTTAGTCAAGGTATTGCACTTTTTTTGTTTCATAAAAATTTACCCAGCTTATTGCTTTTTGGCCAATTTGGGTATTTTCATTAAATATTTAACGACCATCCGTTAAGTTTTACATTTCAAGTCAACTGCCGCTGCTACCACCAACACCAATCATCGTTGTCACCACAAAACCTGCCAACCACGATCACTACCAAGCACCACCTCCACCACCAACCCCACCCACCATCGCCGCAAACCACCAACCTCATCCACCACCGCCGCAAACTACCACCACCACCGACCATCGCCGCCACCACTAACCCCACCTATCATTTTTTTAGCCCAACGCCACACAGCACTGTCATCATCGCCACTGTCATCCCCTAACCAACACCGTCGTCATTACCAACCTAGCCCACTGCCGCCATCACCGCCATACCCAACCAACATCGCCATCCATGGTTTTGGGTGGTGATGGTGGTTGAAATTGGTGGTTTGCAGTGGTGGTGTTACACCCCATGCCCTCTTTGAGCAAAAATTTTAAAACTTTACACGGAAACGACCCAACTTTAATGGACATTCTGTTACTCTTTTAACTATTTACAAAAATCTATAAATATCAAGACTTTGAGACTATTTTAAAATGAAACTAAACTAAATTACCTTCGATACGCCAGGTGGCACGACCCATGACGACTTATGTTTTAAAAAATATGATTTTTCAAAAATTGCCGAAAACTGCCGAAAACTATCCATCTGATCGGCATGCTCCCGCATCCGATTCGGATGGGCTGCGACCGATCGGCAGGACCCTCCAACTGATCGGTTGGAGGCTACTGACCTCCCGGAACCATTTCAAACCCCTTTTCCGAAAATCCCTCTTCATGGACTCGATAGATCATGAAACTTTCCATGTTTCATTACAATATCTTTGGGCTCATTTTCATATAAAAATATTTACCATTTAACCTTTGGAAATATACTTATACCACTTTAAATGTCCACTAAACTGAACCAACATCATTATATAACATAATAAAACGTTTCCATAATCATTTGACCCGGTTACAACCCAAAATGAGTATAATTATACATTATGCCAAATATCCCTTTAACTTGACCATAACCATTTTAACCATAATATAACATACCAATTGGCCACCAATTCATACATTTGACACTTGACCATACTTTACAAACCATTGTAGGACCAACGGGGGTACACCATCAACATAGAGCTCAGTATTCTACCTAAGCTCCTAAACGCATACTACCTTTGTACTTGCATAGCCAAAACCTTAATCCATATCCAAGCCATAGCTTCATCTCATGACCAACCTACAAAAACATTGTCAACTAAACATAAGCTTTCGCTTAGTAAGTAACTAGATTAACACATGATTAACACGTTAATCCACATATATGCAACACGAATACTTCAACCATTAAGCACATAAACATCACAACATACCTATACCACTTCAATACTCATAATCAATCGCTTGAGTTGGCTAACTAGGCAAATCACTTATCAAGGACGCACTCTCTAATTCAAAGCTATCAACTATAACATCCATACTCATAATCACATAATATGCAAACAATCATATTAAACACATATCAATCAAGTTACTTACCTTAGCTTCCAAAGCAGTCTAACAAGAACAATAACATCATCATCATCATCATCATCATCATCATCCTTTATCATTAAGTCAAAACCTATTAAAACACAACATCATGAATCAAGGGTTTATAAAACCCATCTAAACTTACCCGTCTTCCTTTCTATATTATCATATGATCATACTTTGATCATATCCATATCCATATCCAAAAACATTGTCAACTAAACAAAAGCTTTCGCTTAGTAAGTAAGTAGATTAGCACACGTTAATCCACATATATGCAACACGAATACTTCAACCATTAAGCACATAAACATCACAACATACCTATACCACTTCAAAATTCATAATCAATCACTTGAGTTGGCTAACTAGGAAAATCACTTATCAAGTACACACTCTCTAATTCAAAGCTATCAACTATAACATCCATACTCATAATCACATAATATGCAAACAATCATATTAAACACATATCAATCAAGTTACTTACCTTAGCTTCCAAAGCAGTCTAACAAGAACAATAACATCATCATCATCATCATCATCATCATCATCCTTTATCATTAAGTCAAAACCTATTAAAACACAACATCATGAATCAAGGGTTTATAAAACCCATCTAAACTTACCCGTCTTCCTTTCTATATTATCATATGATCATACTTTGATCATATCCATATCCATATCCAAAAACATTGTCAACTAAACATAAGCTTTCGCTTAGTAAGTAAGTAGATTAGCACACGTTAATCCACATATATGCAACACGAATACTTCAACCATTAAGCACATAAACATCACAACATACCTATACCACTTCAAAATTCATAATCAATCACTTGAGTTGGCTAACTAGGAAAATCACTTATCAAGTACACACTCTCTAATTCAAAGCTATCAACTATAACATCCATACTCATAATCACATAATATGCAAACAATCATATTAAACACATATCAATCAAGTTACTTACCTTAGCTTCCAAAGCTAAGTCTAACAAGAACAATAGCATCAACTTCATCATTATCACCATCCTCCATCATCATCACCATCATCATCATCATCATCATCATCATCATCATCATCATCCTTTATCATTAAGTCAAAACCTATTAAAACACAACATCATGAATCAAGGGTTTATATAACCCATCCTTTCTATATCATCATATGATCATACTTTGATCATATGATGAAAACCCACTTCAATCATAAACCTTAACCTCATTAACATCAAGATAGGGAGATTACTTACTTGGCAAAAATCGTTAAAAGGGCTTATCTCTTAATATGAAGTCATTCACTAATCAAACCCTTCATCATCAAGCTATTTCTTCCCTCCCTTTTCTTATAAAACCGACATACACACACACACTCTCATAATCTGTAACCTTTTGGATAATCATGTATAAGTATATGAAGCTTTCTTCATATCAAAGTAAAGTCACCAATTGGCATATTTGATCCCTCAAGTCTCTTTGCTTTAACTTATGACACATTTATCACATGACAACTTAAGCCCTTGAAGTCTATTTCCTTCTACTTTGCCACATAATATTTTCCATAGCCTAATAACACATTCTTGACCATAAAGTTGACTATCGGGTTTGACTTCCACGTAACTTTGTTGACTAACCAATCACATTAAACCTTAGCCACTTTCATCTAGGGTGGGGCCTATTTGTATTCGGGAAATGGGTCTAACAAGTGGTGGGTAATTGGTGATTTTCGGCGATCGTGGGTGGGGTTGGTAGTGGTAGTGGTGGGCATGGTTGGTGGTGGCGACGATAATTTCTGGTGGTGGCAGTGGCAGTTGACTTGAAATGCAAAACTTAACGGATGATCGTTAAGTATTTAACGAAAATACAAATTGGGGCAAAAAAATGGTACTTTTTTATGCGAAGAAAAAAGTGTGATACTTTGATTGAAAATGACCTCTAAATTAGGTACCTTTTTATGACGTTTGACCTATTATTATATATCTTATTAAAACTCATTTATCTTAATTATACGTGTTAAAATCATGTATTTATACAAATGATGATTTTTATTTGAAAACATTATTAATTAAAAAAATGCTTTAATGAAACTTATAAGATTGTTGTTAACAAATCTCTAACATAATTTTTGTTAGCAAGTCCCATAATGTAAATACATATCCGCATTTGTCTTATAGTCTTATGATGAATGCTAATCATGGTAGTTTCCATTAGTTTATGATTATTACTAAATATATTACGGAGTAATTAGTACTAAGACATTTACTTTAACGTAAACGAGGTTGTATTAGTACCGCGTTAATATGAACTAAACAGTTTCAATTTCCTTTTATTTATAAAGGTAATGATAAACAACGAGGTTATATTAGTCGCACATTAATACGAACATAAGATTTTTAGTATTCATCTATACTACCTTATATAATAGAGATTGGACTATAAAACAACCTATAATAGGTTATCTATACAACACAAATTTGAGTATTACAAAATTTTCGCATCCATAACACACACACATCTTTTAAAACCCTTTAAATAAATAGTACCTCTTTTATTGCAAATCATACAAGCTTATGATACACGATAGGGGTGTTTTGGGTTGCTTTTGTGACTCGATTTTCTTATAACGTGATACTAATGCAATAAATTAGTTTTCGTGGCGGCATTTTCTTTACAAAGTGATTAGTTGCATTTGAAAGGTTTCACCTGAAATTAGAAAAGCAAGTATGGACCTACAGTTAGAAAACACCCAAAGGAAACCATAAAAATAACAAAAGTGCACTCGATATATTACTTGCCTCAAAATAATGTAAAGTGGTCATGGCTATAAGAAAATAACATAAAGAAAGTGGCGTTAAGGATTTGCATTGAGGCTAAGAATCTGAGATAGAGAATGAACACTTTTTTTTTATAAAAAATAGTTTATATACGACCCTAATTTTATGTTAGTTCTTCATTATTCTTAACGAAATCAGATTAAATAGTTTATATACCTTTGAATCCTACTTATCTGAAAGGCCCGCAAAGCAAATATTTATTGAACCAAATACAATTTTAGTGGCTTACAAAATATGCGAAAGTCACATTTTTCACTTCTGTTGCATATCCAATTCTCCTATTATTTTACATCACCATCGAAAAGAGTTGACGATCATCGAAAATCGTTATAAACTATCTGTTCCAGCCTCTTCAAGCTCGTACTATCTCTATGATCCTCGAAAATCATTATATATATATTTTTATTTTTTTCAAATATGTCTGCAAAAGGTGCTTTAAAATATTGTAACTAATGCTACTAATCTACAATGTTGTAATAAGTGCAATTTCATAATAAATAATTGTGTTCGCTAAATTTTTTAAGACTTTCTAAAATTGGCTGGTCTCAAATGCTTTATAATATAGTATAAATATTAGTATTTGATGAGGCGAAAAGTGTACCGCTTTTCGAGGTCATTTAAGCCTTAAATCGTATTTATTTGATCATTTATTGCCCTAAATCGTTCCTTTTGCCATTTTAAGTACTTTAGAGAGAAATTCTGGAAAAGGAAGCATTTTGGACATTTTTAGAGCATTAAAGTGAAGAATTCGACAAAGTGCTAAAATCTGCTGGAATAGTACTCCAGACGGCGTCAAGCATGGAGCTGACGGCGTCAAGCCTTGATAGGCCAGAATGGATTTTGGGAGATTAAAGGGGGACAGCGTCAAGAGGCCATCAAGAAACCCTAATCATGGCGAGGTGACAGCGTCAAGGCTATAACGTGACGCCGTCAGATCTGATTTTCTATATATATTCTCATAATTTTTAGTCATTAGTGTGGAACTTGTTAGGGAGAAACCCTAGACGAATTTTAGCAGCTTTTTCAAGGTTTTTTTTTACCTTGAGATCTTCCATGTTACATTGAAGATAAGTAATCAATTAATCATTCAATATGTCTATGTGTTGTTTGATTCTATCTTGTTCTTCTCTTTTGTTTAACATGTTAGGCTAGGTTTTCTTTGTGTTTGCTTAGATCTAATGAAACCTAACTATTGATTATTGATTGAATGGTGTGTTATTGATTGTATTGGATGAATGTTTATCGATATTAGGCTTAAGAAAACTGGCAGACTTCCAATTGGTAACATGCTTGAACGTCTTAAGAAACATGAATCAAGGTGTACTAAGGTTATTTGATTGTATTTAATGCATGAGCGAATTCTAGTGATCCCATGTTAGGAGCTTCTTAGCCGGCTCGACATAGGAGTGAAGTAGGAGCTTATAGAGTTGGGGAAGTCCGTACACACCTCCACGATCGTTATTAAGGAATACAATCCGTCATCCACGCAATTAATACACACTAATCAATCGGTAAAAGATAGTTAGGGAGTAAGGAAATCTAAGTAAACACACTTCTCTCCATATAGTTTTCACAAACATTTACTTTCTTGTTATTTTATTTTA
>LBNU01036078.1:0-12439 GCA_014162995.1 Artemisia annua | reverse complement strand
TTTTAACGGATCTTGTTTCCAGTTGCTTTTAATGATATTTATATTTTTGTATTAGCAGGAAGTTTACAAATTTTTTTTTTGGTAATAAATTTCAAAGAATTCCGGGAAATAGTTGATTAATCCCATCCTCGGATTGCCATCGATATTTCTCCTAACTAGCTTATTATATAAAATGAAAGAAAAAGGTTCGGGGGGGAATCCCGTCAGGGCTCACTTCAGATGGGGGTGAGCAGTGGGCGTGTGGGTTGAGCGGTTTTTTATTTATGTCAAAACCTAAAAATCCGAACCGGTATATTTCGTGTTTTTGAAATTATAAACCGTTTATGTTTTGTTTTTTCTTCGGGTCGGTTTTTCTGGTTTTGTGAATTTCCCTTAATCGGTTCTGGTTTCGGTTTATATTCGGTTTTTCTTACTTGAAAATACAAGAATGTTTTCCTACAACTTATAAAAAGTTTACGATTCCTAGGTACCTTTCAAGCAAAAAAACATTACTTAAACAAATATTAATAATAAAAGTTCATAAAAAAAAAAAAATGAATCTTACACAATCCAAGCTTCGAATAAATACTATAGAAAAACCAAACATGAATCATTAAGAGATATAAATACCCCAATCGCCATGTCTTGCGGCTTTGCATCCTTTTTCATTCCAAAAAATATTCAAAGATAGACACTATTTGGTAATCATTAAACAAAGATAAACTATGGACTATATTTCTATATGTACAAATTTGAAAACCTAATCGTTGATGAAGGGCTTAATTAATATCTTTTTAACAACTAAAGTTGTATACTTAAATGATTAAGTTAGACATAGACAAAATCCATCAGTTTATATATATTGGGGGGTTTATATATTTATAACATCTCATATCAAAAACATACTAAATAAAAGTGGGGCGGGGCGGTTTTTATCCAATTGGTTCCGGTTTTTTCAATGAATCCAAAAACCGCCAAGACAGAACTTAATCGGTTTTTTAATAATTCAAAACACCACTCGATCGGTTTTGTCAAATGAAGGGCGTGTTTTTTTCGATTCGGCTTTTTTCCTTTTTCGGTTTTTTCGGTTTCGATTCGGTTTTTTCGGTTTTTGTAGCTCACCACCTACCACTACAAACTAAGCTTGCCCATAATAAAAAAAAGTATTAATTAAATATATTTTTTTATTATAAAAATAGTTTATTATAATTAAATTTTTTTTTTATTTTATTATTTTTTTAATAAAATATAAAATATTTAAAGTTTTTTTTTTCTTTTTTTTAGTTTATTATAATAAAATAAAAATTTCGTATATAAAAATTAAAGTTTTTTTTTTTTTTTTTTTTAATAATAAAATTAAAAAATTTTCGTATAATAAAAATTAAAAAGGTTTTTTTTTTTTTTTTTAGTTTAAAATTACCTAAATCGTCCTTTGGTTTGTATTTTGAGCGGAAAACCCAAACTTCAAGTTTACCCATCACGTTAGTCCATTTAATTCACAACTGAGGTCCTTTTTAACGATCGTTTGAAGTTGGGTCGAAATAGGGACAAGATCTGTAACATTCTAAAAGCACAGGGACCAAACCCGCTAAAAAAAAGCACTGGGACAAGATCCGTAAAAATCAACAAACCACAAGGACCAAATAAGTAATTAACTCCGATAAATAAGACAGATAACACACACCAGCAGACAAACAAATGATAAAGAAGAGGTCAAGCTCAAATGTAAGGAAAACATATTAACCAAGTTATTAAATTAAATGCCAGATTAGTTTACGTGTGCAATGATTGTACTACATTCGTTGGTGGTTTTCTAATGAAAGCTAGGTGGTTCTTCTCCCTAAACTCGAGGTTTATATATTGGTTAATCCTATCACAATCAAGCAAACTCGCATAAAGTCTCACCTTTGATTATAATCTATCTATGTTATTTTATTTTGCAACATAGCTCATCGAGGCTTTACAAACTTATGCCCTAATAGTCATCTTTATACTAGTAGCCTATTATCAACCTAACCACTAAAGAAAACAGAACTTTATCTATAGTCCTAAAATGCTTTTAGTCTATTATTCACTTAACTAATAGCATAAACAAGACGTTACTTATAGTATTAGTGATCTAGTCATAAAGATAAGCAATATGTAATATCTATCCCAAACTCTAGTTCATCATCCACTTAACGAGATTAAAGTTATTTATGAAACCGGACTTTATTTATAGATCTAAACCTAATTACAAGTCTACTCTATTATCCACTTAACATAACTCCACATAAAAACGAAACAAGACTTGATTAATAAACGTAGATTCAGTTGAAAACATAATCAAGCACATAAACGTGTATCAAGTAATAAACATAATCAACATGCAACGAAAGAGTAAAAAATCAATGTAAACAAATCATAATATTATATTGTCATAAACTTGGCTAATACCTACATGTATTAACTCATAATCTTAGTGATAAAATACAATATCATATTAAGAACAGTTAAAGTAGAATTCATAAAGTAAAAAATACGCTAACCGAACGATTATAGCGGAGTATAATGATTACAAGAGTTTTCCTATGGAATGAATGCACTTGAAGGACCTTCTTGTCTTTGAAAAATGTTCGAGAGTAGTACTTGGTGGTTCAAAGCTCCCTAAAAACCGAATACTAGGTTTTCTATTTATAGGTTCTGAAAACAGGTCGATACGGCGTATCAGGTAAGACCAATACTACGTATCAAGGTAACTTAGCGTAGGATCCATGATTATAACATTCTAGAATATTCGAAAATTGCCCTTTGATACGATGTATAACAGCAATTGGATACGGCGTATTGATATCTTCTCGTCATGTCTTCGTGAAGTTAGGACGCAGATACGTCATATTCGCTGAGATGAATACGGCGTATTGGAATTTACTACATATCACATGTCTAATTCTAAGTAAGGCAATACTAGGCTATTATCTGCTTCAGTATGTTCTATAACCTTTCTGTTATTGCTAGTAAGTACTAAGTTTGTCTATCCATTCACATGTCTTCCTCTTTCCATGGACTAGTTCTGAATTTTCTTACTGACTCTACTATAATGCTATACTAGTTTTCTATTGGATTCTGGTATGTTCTTACTAGTCTATTTTACTGTGCTACACTGAACCCTACTGGTATTTGTTGAGTTCTAATATCTAATTACTAAATCTGCACATTGGATCTGATAAACTTATAATTTTTCTATTCGTGAACACTACATGGTTACACACTTTCTGATTCTATTTCTGACTTAAACATCATTCTAACTTGGTAAAACTCAGTCTCACCTACCATTACTATTCTAGAAATTTCCTCGACACATCCTATGATCCCTATAAATCCATGTTATATGATGTAACTATTATCATGTTTGCCAGGCGTCATAATACTTGTATCATATAAATATGCCTTTATTGCTATCATATTCTATCTCAGATCATAACTAAAACAACCTATCTAACATCATGTTAATCTGCTCATGATTTCTGATCCTTGCCATGTATTAAGATTCTGAACATGGTCTAATACTGCACTTAACCTCATACCTTCTAACTCTGTTTCGCTTACTAAATGACTATATCGCAACTATTCATGACATGATATGTTTATACTATACTTGTTTCTGATTTCTGATTTATACTGGTTACATATATAATCCTGCTATCATGGCACTTTAATCATACCATTCTACTCTTAAGGCATTCTAACACGTTAAACATAATCATAGTTTAATTTTGCATATAATATATGAGTCTCTATGGTCAATATAGAGCTATGGTTCAAGATTAAGTACCCTATACTAACGACGGATACTTACATTCCTTAAACCAACGCTCTGATTCCAACATGATACGCCCGTATTCTTTTAATATATATTGAATACGCCGTATAGGCCTAAATCCTATACGTCGTATATAGTCATACGCCGTATAAGATCTACCGTATACGTTGTATAGAGCTGTAATACAAAAACTGCGTAAACTGAAATACGATTCTAGAAAACTTGTAAAATCTAAAAATACATTTCATTCATATTAAACATGAATACAAGATATGTATTTCATAAACGGAAGCGTTAAAGCTACGAGTGTAGGTGTTAACCCTAACACTCCTGTTTTGACCCATATCGAAAAGACATATTCTGCTTCATATACTTTGATATAAAACATGTGTATTACAAATCTAGACTTGTAAAGACGAATGACTATAAATATTTGGGGCATTAACAAGCTGAATAACAAAGAAGGTTGAGATGCTCGTCACCTATATACCCGAGCATGACTGATCCCTTAAGTCATCTTCATAATCTACAAGCCCCAATGTCCTTATGACCTAACCTGCTAAACATAGAAATTGAGCATGAAAAGTCCTTATGAATTAGTGAGTAAATGGGTCTGAGTCTACATCCGTAACGTGAATTATACTATATCTGATTTTCTGCATAAGTGGATAAGCACAATTCTGGATCTAATGATATATCTGAAATGATACTTGCAATTCTAAACATAAACATATTAATATATAGTATGCAATAAATGGTACGACTTTTAGTCGTTTTGCTACTTGTACATGATGTATATAATTCTGGTTCTGAACTCCTCATCATGACTTGAAATATGAGAACGTGCTTCTAGCTGGACGATGCTTAGTCGTCCTGCTATAAGTGAGAACTTCCCTAGCCGACGAGTACTCTTCTTGGGGCTCTAACCTGTCATCGTGATTTTCTTAACTTGGGTCATCCACAAAGGATGCTTGATCAAATATATACTTGACGGCCAGTTCTATACATACATCATCTATATCAGATATAAATACTATAATAAGCACGGGTCATCCATAAAGGATGCATCTACGGGAGTTCTATATCATGCACTTCTTAGGCACGCTACATGACATCCATTGAATTTCTTGGCCACCCTAGACTTGACAAACGATGCTTCTTGTGAGCATCGTAAACATGATTTGTTTTCGGATATATCTGATTCATGCTAATAATATAACAATTTTTCGGTTATATCCGAGCTATGACATCAACGTAGCTAATGGTACATAATTAAAACATTTGTGAAGTATGCTATTGATCATTTATTTTCTTCTATATATTGACATTTAGGTCCATATGTCGTATGCCCCATACGCTGTATGGGCCTGAATGTCCATATGTCGTATGCAACTGCGTTTTCAGAACAACACTAAGATTTCTGCACTTGCACTAATCCGCAATACATGGGGCTATACCTGAACTTTACTACTGAAGTATACACATACGTAGTCTATAAACTTTGCTAAAACATTAACATAAACTAATTCTTGTTTTAAACGTGAAAACTCATATAAACGAGCTACTAATAAACCGTAACTCACCTCGGTTGGCTTAGGCATTCCTGGACTTATGAGATCACCTAAACACATAAATATATCATTCTATAGTCATTAGAACCTGCTATAACAGATGTACACATAACCTACATCATTTCGCTAACTTATGTGAAATTGTAAAATCTGCGTTTTCTAGACAGTCTATTGTAAATTGCAGATTTGACCCACTTAAACTTGGAATTAGAATATGAAACTAATTGCATCAGAAAGTAGACTCAGAGAGCTACAAGTTTGGTTTTGACCTAAAATTATTCGGTAAACGGGGTATTATATTCTCTCTACGATCCTCCAAAGGTGAAATAAAATTCTTCAAAACTTGTTGTCCTAAATTCATACATCAACAAAACGACCCAAAATCAACATAAACCGATTCTAATCACTTGTACATTCATACCTCAGTTAGATCATTTTCCAATAGGCCTATAAGCAATTTCACCAATTTAAGCACTATTTTGGACTTGTGTCAAACACCCCTTTTTTGGGTTCTATCTAAGCATCATTATGATCATAATCATGAACTAGCTCATTTTTAACATGATTTAGTTATAGATTTCTAACCACTAACTTCATAAATTATGTAACATAATCAATCATAAGCCACAATATATGCTAACAGGGTCTTAGATCACTAAATATATACAAAACCTCATAAACTTGTTTAAGATTATAACTAACATGTTAACATATCAGAACCAACATAATTCCGCCATGAATTATGAAACTAAAATGAAATCATTACTTACCTTTGATGGGTAACATGTTAGGAGGCTTATATCATATTGAATGTAGCACACTAAAAATCATCTTTGAATCATCTTAATGATAATTTCTTCATCCTTAAGCTTTCTAGCTTTTTCCCTCCAAATATCACACATACTTACACGTGTACTATGAGGAGTATTTTTGGAATTTTGCAGTAATTAAACCCTAAGGGCAATTCTATAATTTCTGCCCAAAATTTGTACTTTGCACTCTGTCGTTAATATTTTGCACCGTTAGTTTTTTCGTTAACTATTTACATGACAAGTCCTTATTTCTAATAAAACTTAACGGAAAGACTTTTCTAAAATGCTAAAAGCATTATAATATAGTTTTAACTAACATGCGAATTTTGGGGTGTTACAGTATTGGATGTAGATGATGTTTAAAATGTTTATGTGATTTTATTTTATTTATCAAATGTATTAGATAAATAAAATTATATGTTTTAATAATATTTTTCTAAAGAAAACTTTATATTAATATAATTCCTTTATTATAACTTGAACTACAAGTTAGATCTTTTCGTCTCAATTATATGATCTTTAGTTGAAGTCTTTAGAATTATAAGATAATTTAATAAATCTTTAAATATGGGATGTTATAAAGAACTTGTGTGCACGTTAGTCGTTTGAAAAACAGAATAGAAACTTTCCATTGAACGCTAGATACGATGATATGTAAATATTATAACTGAAACTCATAAGGGACCATCTTAATGATATACGCTGGACAAAAGTATCCTCTTGAGGAAAAACAAACCAGGAAAAAATCAAGAAGAAAAACTCTCCTAGGTCACTAAGTGCTAAAAGGTAGATTACAAGGTAAACGCTAAAAATATAGGTAGTGGGGTCGATACACTCGTTTATTCGTTTGCATCATCATTATCTTATTCTTCCAGTTTTTCAGAAATTATACGGGTCATCGTATATTTCTTTGAAAACAAGCCCATGTATGATCTGCATACCTTACAGAAACGTTTTCAAGCTAAAACTAGAAGACAAAAATGGATGCCTAGCCTCTAGGTGCTCATTGGACTTGGAGGATCATTTAGAGCCAATATCGCAGTCTGGATTTGTATCTTCAGGAGATCTATCTCTTCCTCTTCAGCCTGTAACACATACCAATCTCATACTTTTAGCAATAGTGCCTTAGATGAAATAACTATATATAAATTTTAAGTGTTTAGGATAGTGAATATAAATGTGTATTTCTTATTTTTTATTTTTTTTTTTTTACTTTTTTTTGAAATCCACATACTAAGATAACAAACAAATTAACGAAAACAATTTCAACAAAAGCTGCTTTCAATTGTGCATTATCAAGAGCCTCCAAAATAACATGCTTGATATGTTATGTTTCTTCGAAACAACTCATTTATAGTTACTCGTGTTGTGTTGTTTTATAGACAATGATATGTTTTAGCACCATCATGATTATTTATAGTATGTTTCCATAAGAAAGCATAACCTAAAAAGCATAGTTTCTCTTGAATAAACTTAAAACATTAATAAAGACTCATGAATATTTTAATCACAAGAAACACCTAAATCTAAACTACATATAATGCACAAAACATCTTTCATCCCAATAATAACTAAATCATTTCAAATTTAGATTTTTACGTAATATAGTTTTTAAAGCCAATCGTACAAGCTTCTCTAACACAAAAATATAATGGTCAGCACACATTAAAGAATTGTCAAAAACTCATTAAATGGCATATTGTTTGAGTGTGTTATAAAACTACACAAGCATCATTAAGAAAGTCAAAGTAACAATAGTTTAGGGTTTATAAAACAAAAAAATTATAATTGTATAGATACCTAGAATGTTGGCAGATTGTTACAATTAGAAGTAAATAAATTGACTTAGTCAAGTGAACTTTACATATCTATATTAAAGTTTAGAGCGGTTTGTTTTAACATAAAAAAATTAATAAGTTTATTTTGATTATAAATAGCTTGTTATTATTTATAGTTATTTCAATTTAAGATTATCATAACCTGCAAAGTTATTTTCGTGAAACACATATAATCTAAAGTATTACTTGCAAAAAAAATTATTTGCAGGGAACTCGCCGCTGTAATGCGTCGACACCCTGCTAATATTTTATAATACAAAATTGATGACTCTTGTTAATCTGTATAAGACAAATAGATATATCGACATCACCTTTTTGTGAGCAACGTAATCTTTAATGTCCGAGTTACATTGTCAACAAAATCTTGATAATTCAAGAGTTCAATTATTGGTGATAACATTAAGAGAGCTCGGTGCAGCGGTGCTATGGCGCGTTATACGACTTTTTTTTCCCTATGGCACCATTATAACATGACAAACTGCTTCGTGGGTTTGGTGTTTAGGGTTTTAGCCATGAACATGGCGAGTGTTATTTATTTTATTTATTTTCTTTTTTGTGAGTGAGTGAGGTATTTTTCGTGGTGTGTTATAGGAACTTTACGGGTGTTATATAGTATATGTTGAAGTGGCGTGCCCTATAAAATTTATAAGTCACGACTGCAACTAGCTCTTTAACCCTTTATCGACATGTACTTACATGAAATGATATTAAAAGTAAACTTATTACTAAATTATATAATTCGTCTTAATGTTATTACTCGTATAATATAGTGGTACATGAATTGTAAAACTAGAAATTAAACAAACAGATTAAGGATACAAGTACTAACTAGCAGTTACATGATTTTAGGATGAAAAGGTTTTATTACTTTTAAGTTTTACACTTTTACTTAGCATAACTATATATGATTATTCATCACCATTCTTTCAAAAAAGATATTATACCCAATTACATATTCATTAACTAAGTTTATAAAATGTAGTTTTTCCGTTTGTACAAATAAATAATCATTCTACTACCCGCTATTTTCTAGGAAAATCATTCTACTTTCTTTTCACGATCTTATGTGTTTGTATGTTTAAAGGTTGTTTGTTAAAACTTAAAAGTTGCATTATATATTCGGCCCACCAAATGTTACAATTATATATGGCATCATATTTATTGAGAAGCTAGATAAAGAAAATGGCATGGTTGCTACTTGACCACGAATTTAAGCATATATATTAACAATAATCTCTTTTAAGTCTTAACCACCTAATAAAATATGTTTTTAAAGATATGTTTTTGGTCGAAATAGATTGTCATTTGGCAACCTATAAATATCACAAGCCTTAAAAATATACCTTTATTTGACTTGTTCAATACAAGATGACATGCAATTTGGTCTAAATTGTTAAATTTCTCATGAATTTAACTAGCTTTCTTTTAAACATAATTTACTTAGTTCATACGTATTAATTATGTTGAGTCATTTGTATTCTACTTCACGTTTTCTCCCTTCTCAAAAATAATTGTATTTGGATACCCTACTACAACCTATACATATTAAACAAAGCTAAGCATACACTGATCATTATATTTAACTCAAAATGAGATATGCTTAATTATTAAGAAATCATATCTTTCTAATTTCATATTCTACAATAATCCTCTAGAAAGCACCCACAAAATCATTGATATTTCCATAAGTGGATACATTGACATATCAGGTTGTCAACTTATCCAGACTATAATATGAACCAAAATTATCGAAAAGCCAAGTAAGTTACTTTGTTAAGTAAAGTTAAAAGAACTCACCTGAATGAAGAGTGTCTTGAAAAGGGTATCAGAAACAGCAGTAACGTTAGCTGTTATAACATTGAGTTTCAATGTTTCGAAAACCTCACAAATCTTAACCATTGTGTCTCTGCTTTTCCTACACTTCAAACTCACCAACACCGTCTTTTCACCAACATACGACACTTTTAACTGTCAAACCATATAAATACGACGATACCAATATAAGTATAAGTATGTAAGATACGAGAAAATATTGTTTGAAGTCGAAGTATAGTAAACACTTACTTCAAGTATTTCGACAGGATATGCCCTCGACTCACTAGAATCAAAAGATTGTTCAATTTTTTTCTTCTTCGATTTTTCTGTTGACATAAACGCCATCTCTTGATCATATTCAAGCACCCCGGATTCCAATTTTCGCGACTCGAGTTCCGTTATTTCCGCTTGAATAACTCTCTCTTGATCATGCAAATGTTGAATATAATCTATTGCGTCTTTAATTATTGAAGCTTTATCCATCTAAAAATACAAATAAAAATACCATACATGATCAAATATAACTTGCCAAAAACAAATATATTTTTTAATATCTATAGTAAATGAAAATTGGGTGGCATAAAATGTGCCATATTGCACCATAAAGATGAATAAAGGAAGTGATGCGACACTCCACTTATTTTAAGATTTAACGAGTATGAAGGTCCACACCTTACTAATGTTGGGGACCACAGCTCTAAGTGCAAACAGCCTATCATTGAGCTTCTTCCTCCTATTCCGTTCGGACACAATGTTTTTCGAGGCAGCCGATGACTGCGGTCCATCGGGCGAGCTCGAGTCATAGTAGCCCGAAAATGTTTCCTCTAATCCCCAACTATATGTCAAAAATTGCATAAGAAACTATCAGTTCATGTATATTATATAGTCATACAGATGTCTCACACAAAACTCAGCATATGCATGACTCTGATGAGTTATGTGTGAGATAAAATATTACAGTAGTGTTTTCAGTAGTCAGCTCAAACTCGGTTGTAAGATACAAAACATGGTTATGAATTAGTAAGTATTACCTATCGAATTCTTCGTTTTGGAGAAACATGTTGGTTTCCCAGTAGTGCTTGTAATCATCACCAATGTCTTCCATGGAATCTTGTTGCAGAATTTGAAATGGTGATTGAGAGATTTTGGGAGAAAAAGGTTGTTTTTGTAATGCTATTATAGTATTATTGTAGGGTTTACATTTTCTCCAAGTCACATGTAGTCTATTTATATGGTTTTTGCTGGCAAAGGTGGGGAGATACTTTATTGAAAATAATAAAATAATACTAGGAACGTACTCCGTGATACTAACTCCGTTTCAAAATAATTATTTTATGACAAAATAATAATAATAATAATAATAAATAAAAAAGAATATAATTATTAAATTATTATTTTATCTCTTTTATCATTATTGTCTGATAGAATGACAGATTTACCTTCAACTAATTATTTACTGCTTTGTTTAAAGTTTGTAATTATAACTTCAAACAAATGTAATATTATAAACTCGATCAGACAATCCTATTTATTTTTATTAATAGACAATTAAATTATAGCATCTTAAGAAAACGTGAATTATTAATTTTGGACAAAAAGAGTAATTGTTTTGTATATAGTCATTACTTAAAACTAGTAATATTAATATTAAAGTTTTATCATTCAGTTTAATTATGAGTCTTATCTCGAAATGAAGACTTCAATTTTTTGCATGATTAATCAAACATTGTTGTTTCCAAATCTTGCAATAATTTCATTTGGTTGATATTTCATATAGATACTAATTATGTACCTTCGTGGACATATGAAGGTTTGACATAAATCTCATTTAATTTGTTTTAATATAAATCACAATATATCTAAATTTTAGTATTTTATACATGCAAATTGTATATAATCTAATTTTGACAACAAAATTGGTAAGAATGTAAATATCAATATTGGCATAGTAAATTTTATTTGAGTGCATACACAGAGTTGCTAATTAAGATTTTTCTATAACATTATGTAAATCTTTTATACTTATATAGTTATAATATTTGTGCACGCGCGAGTTTTTTCTTAAATTTTTTCATTATTTATTAAAATCTATTAATATTTTGTATAATTTTTTTGTTGGACGAAGGATTTAACATTGTTTAATTGGCATGTTGTTGAGGTAGATAGTGTTTGAATTTAACTATTGATATCGTGTTTTAGACATTACGAGTTTTTAATAGCACGTAATGACCCTTGAAAAACTATTTTTTCAGATATCCTTATGTAAGCTTTAAAGAGTAATTACATGAGTCGTCGCTATATGTACAATATCGTTATTTATTTTCAACTCACAATAACCCCTGGGGCCTTGTCTTCATTTTGATATTTATATTAATGTTAATAATAATTTTTATCGTATTTAACTTTTAAACACGTGTACGCATGGGTTAAACTTATAAAGAGGAATAATATAAGTCGTTATTTAACGAGGATAGTAAAAAAAATACTTTTGCAGATATCTTTACTTAATCTCATAAAGAGGAATGACATAAGTTGTTCGTATCTGTACAATCTCATATATCACATTTACTCGTTCCACTACAACAAAAGTGGCTTTTTAGGACCCTTTGTGTGGGACGGTAC